>JAQZBX010030464.1:0-26795 GCA_029593785.1 Cabassous unicinctus | reverse complement strand
GAGGGAGGGAGGGAGGGAGGGGGCCTCAGTACATCCTGGTCCCCTCGAGGAGCTCCACCAGGCCCTTGAAGTCGGGGTCGATGAGGTCGGAGGGCATGTCCCCGTCGTCGTTGGTTGCGTCTCTGTCTGCCCCCAGGGAGATGAGGTACCTGGGGTGCAAGGGGCAGCCCAGGGTGACCTAACCGGCTAACGTGCCGGTAACCTGGGGGATGCCCGCCCCCACCCCAGGGTCCTGAGGGCCCCTGCTTGTTTTCCCCAGGTAGGGTGAAGAGGGAGAAACCTGATCCTCTGGGGGCTGGCCCACTTCCCAGTCTGCTCTAGGGCGGGCGGGGTTCCAGGGGCCCTCAGGGTTCTTGCTGACAGGTCCAGGGCTCCCTTTGACTGCATCTGGTGAGACCCCCAGGGGGGGCTGGGACGAAGCCTCAGCAGCCCGCCCCACCCTCTCACCTGGCTATGTCAGGGTACCCGTCACTGCAGGCGATGTGCAGGGCTGTCCAGCCGGCCTCGTCACGTTGGTGGATGTCTGCCCCGTGCTTGACCAGCAGCTTCACACACTCCAGGTTCCCAGAGAGCACGGCCTCATGCAGGGCGGCCAGGCCTGGGCGGGGTCCCAGAGACGGGGTCGAGGCTGAGCTAGCCCAGTCCCTGGCCACCCCCCAGCCCCTGGGCCAGCCCCCGGCACTCACCTGAGGGATGAATGGTGTCCAGGGCAACCTTCCGGGCCCGGATGAAGCGCCCCACCTGCTCCAGGTCACCCTGGCGGATGTGGTCCAAGAACAGGACGTCGTTGGGGAAGTGGACACTGCGCTCGGCCAGCAGCCGGCGGCGCCGCTGTTGAGGGCTGTAGCGGGTGTAGCGGACAGTTCTGCTGGGCATCCTGGGGGGCTGCAGGGGTGGGCCGGTGGCCCTCCTGAACGCAGCTGGGGAGCGTGCCCAGCGCTGGGCAGACCGGTGTGCGGCTGTCCTGGCCGGCGAGGCCCTAGCAGTTCTCCTCCGGTGGGTGCTCCCCGCTTATATAGGCCCCGCCAAGCTATATAAAGCGGCGCGGTCATGCTGAACCTGAGCCGCTCAGTCTCCCAGGATGGTGCCCAGGATCATGTTTGTGGCTCATCTTTCAGCCCACCTGTCGCTGTGCCTGGCCAAAGGGGTCAGATGCTTTCTGGCTGCAGCTCCCTGCCTCACAGCTGGACCCAGAAGGGGCTTCACCAAGGGTAGAAGCCACTAGAAGGACAGACCGTGAGGAAGGTCGAGGGCAAAGCAGGCGGTCCCAGGAACTCGGGGAGAAGGGTCTGCCCCTGCGGTGCCGCCCCCACCCCACCCCGGGAAGCGGCCCAGGTTAAAATTTCATTTCCTGCCACTCCTGCCCAGCACCCACCGGGAACCCTCCAGTGTCCCCCGCAGGCGCACGTGGCCGCACCACCCACAGCTTCTCCTGGTCCTCGGAGGCCACTGTCGAGGACACACGTCTCACCCGGACCACGGCATCCAGTCTGCCCCCCGAGGACGGGGCCGCCATGGTCCTGTGTCCTGTGTGCCCCCGCACCCCTCTGGGCAAACCCTCCTGGAGGAGTCGGAGCAAACGCCCTCCAGCAGCACTTCCACGATGGCCACCCGGACACAGCGCCTCTGAGGTCGAGGGGGCGAGCTCGCAGGGTCAAGGGCAGCCAGTTTGTCCCCTGGGGGGGGTCACTGAGGCCTGAGCCAGGGCAGAGCCAACACCCATCTCCAGGGGTGAGCGGTGCCCGCCGGGAGGGGCCCCAGCCTCACCAGGCAACTTGGGGTTACCAGCTCTTCACAGCACTTCTACGGGGACCCGCTCCCAGGCCCAAGATGGGCAGGGCCCCCACCGGGGGTGGTTCCCAGGGTGCCTGCGTTTGGGGGCTCGGAGGAAGGCATCCAGCCATACATCCTATCCCTGGGAGGCCGCAGAGTCTGTTCCAGCTTGTTTACACGAAACCTGGAGACAGGAAGTTCTCTGCTGTAGACGATCACAGAACTTTCCTTTGATCGAAGATCGTCTTAGGTTGTGGAAAGTTCTGCCTCCCTCCCTTCTGAGAGGATCGGATGAGAGGTTCGTTGGAGCTGCCACAAGCCTGGCCAGGAGAACCAGGCCTCTTTCTAGAGACGGGGTTGGAGCTCCCCTCGGGTTCAGCCTGCGTGGTGATCCTAAAGGGGGGGATTTGGGCCCTGGGGTTTCTACTTGGATCAGAGAAGGGACTTCCGGCCATGGCGGCTCCCTGAGCAGGTGCCGTGCTCGTCATTCTGTTGAGTGTGGGGGGGCAGACGTCTCCTGGAACGCTGGCTCGAGCTGAAGCAGCTTCCTCCTGCAGCTCTTCACTGGAAGCAGGCCCTAACTGCCTCGCCTGCGGCAGCTGGTGAAAGCCTACGGCTTCACACAACACACGTCGGGACAAACCCGGGACTGGCTGGCATTGTCTCCGACCCTGCTTGGTTGGAACGAACTTCTGAAGTGACCTGGTTTGCACGGTCATAAGTTTCTACTTTCTGGAGGACAGAGCAAACTACTTTAACAAAAGGAGTTTACCATCTGACTTCTGCAAAGTCCGTGGACTGCAGCCAGCTTGCTCTGCGTGGTGCAGGCCACTCGAAGCCCAAGGGCCCGTTAGGAAATTGGGTGCAGGTCCCCCTGCAGGCCACAGGGGACCGAGAGGCTAGTGCACAGGCCTGACGGCTTCCCGACACCTATAAAGTTTGAGAGGAGGCGAGGAAGCCCAGGGCTTCTGGAGTGGCCGCGCTAATCCCCAGCCCTGCCAGAGGGTTCTGGACACCAGTCCACAGCCTCCCGGCAAAGTCCTGCCCAGGAATGCAGCATCAGCTGCCCTGGCCGAAGGGGAGAAGCACATGATGGGGCTGCCCTGGGCAGCTGTGTCCGCCCAGGCTCCCGCACTGCTGGTCAGCAGGGCTGCCACACGCCAGCCCGCTTGCCACGTTCCCCACCATGACGGGCCACAGGGCTGGGGCCTCCGGGCTAGCCGCTGCATCGCTCACGGAGACAGCGCTGTCGGCCCCGAGTCTGCCCCGACGGCCTCCTCCCCTGGGGCCTCCGCCAGCCGTGCTTGCTCTTCCGCGGTGGACAGCTCAGTGTCGGCAGGACCCGGCCCCGACACACGTACCTAAAAGCAGGCAGGGGCAGAGCAGGCAGGGGCAGTGCAGACGCGGGCGAGCAGCATAGCGGGAGGACCAGGGGTAAGCCCGGGGCAGTCACATCCTCCCTGAGCACCTGCTGCGTACCCTGCATTCCTACAGACAGAGGCCCACTGAGAGCCCCCCAGCAAGTCCCGCGGGTGCGGCAAACTCCCTTGGCCTCGTCCCTGGTCCTGGCATAGCAGGGCTCTAGCAGGGGTGTTGGTGGGGGCTCAGCTCTCAGAGGGACCCACGAATCTCGGTAGTGTTTGAACACTTTATACCCAAGGCAAGTCAGAGCACAGAACTTGACAGGACGCACGAGGTCACAGCCTGGCCTCCTCCAAGAGGCCCAGCATGTTTGCGTCGCCCTTGACCTTCAGAGGCGGGGGACGACCAGCTCACCCCTTTAGCTGCTGTGGGACCCCTCTCTGTGGGGCTCCCGTGGGGGAGGCCACCAGGAATCTGGTCCATGCTACCCTGGGCATGAAGTGCCATCAGCTGCAGCTGCACACGCCAGGCTGGCAGCTCCACGTCTGGGAAGAACACCTGCTTGTACTTCCTTTACGCAAACCCACTTTATATGTCATGTTGCGCCTTACAAGCAGACTTCCTGGGTTAGTGCCGTCTTCTTTGGAGATCTTGGTAACAGGCAGAGCTTATTTTATCCATTTTAAAATCTGGAACCCACTGAATTCTCACCAGATGGTGCAGTAATTTGGGGTGGGGGCAGTGGGTAGAGCCAGGGCCGCTGCTGCTCGGCTGCACTGGCCATCTCTGGCTGGCCTGTCCGCAGGCGCTGCGTGGTGCCCTCGGGCAGAACCAGTGGAAGGACAAGCACCAGCCACGGGGGCGGAAGGCCAGGCTTGGCTCCGTCAGGCACTGCGGTAGCACAGCAGGGCCGGGCGGGCGCTCTCCGCTGAACCCAAGATTCCACTTTGCCACAAGAAAACATGCATGTGGCTGACCACCAGGGTTGCACTCGCTGAACCCTATGCTCGGGACAAGTGCGATTTCTGTGACTGCTACTCTGTTAGCCTGTCAATGAGTGACGCCACCAAGCCCCCCATGCCCTCAGAGCAGCAATTCTAGCTCAGTCCCACGAGGCTTGGAGAGACCGTAAAGCAGAGGCCACGCCAGAGTACAATTTCAACTTTATTTGGCCAATGTGTTCAATTCCAATATTGTGGCAGAAATGGCTGAAGCGCTGCCCCCATGGGACACGGCTTGAGCACCCCAGGTCGTCTCCCGGCCCGGAAATCAAGGTTCCTGTCCCGTGCCCAGGCAGGCTCTAGGCCACCTCTTGCGCCAAGGGGGAGGACAGCCGTGTCTGTTCAGAGCACACACCCAGGTTCCCCCAGGACGGACAGAGGAACGAGGAGCCTGGTGCGAGGAGGGGAGGGGCGCCAGCTGGGCTGGTCTTGGGACGTGGACCATAACCCTTTCCTCTTCTCCCGACGTGGAGGTGACAAGTCTCCACTGAACAGAGACCACGAGGGCCGCAGTCAATCAGGCTAGTGCTGCAGAAGGTGGGGAGTGGCCGTGTCCACCTGGGGTGTCCCCTTCCCCCAGATGGGGGAGCAGGAGCCTCCAGGAGGCCCGGCCAAGGTGAACCAAACACCCTGATGTCGAAAACGCCGAAAAATCCCACAGGAGGAATTTTTAAAAAGCAATAGCATAAACCTCTCCAACAGTAGGCAAGGTATTTCCAGGAGGAGATCCTAAAACATTTTAGCAAGCGCTCTGGACAGAAAACATACAAAAAGTACATCACAATTTGAAAAAAAAAGAAACAAAACAAAAAAACAAAAAACACAAAAACACAGTCCACCAAGATGGGCTGGCCTGGAGACGAATTCCCTTTCCAAAATTTGAAAAGCAAAAAGGAAGAGACAGATTTAAGTTCACGTGTTAGGAGGAAGTGTTACGTGAGAAAAGTCCCTGGGTGTCTGATGATGCCCCCTCCGCCAGGTGAGGGTCTCGCGGGTTCTGGAGGCATCCGCCATGGGGGTGCAGCCCGCGGGGGCGCCGAGTTGGGGTGTCCAGGCCCGGTTGCTCATTACAGCTCGTCCTTAACAGCTTTCTGGTCGTCGTCTTCCTCCATGTCAGGCTCTTCGGCTTCTTCAAGATCTTCCAGATCCTGAGAGGCAGGAAGCAAACGGGGACGTCAAAGGGCCCACGAGCCGCACACCAGGGGGCGGGCTGGCCGCACGGCCACGGCCGCCAGCGCCCGACCCCAGTCTTTATTTCAGAGCTCTTGGTGAGTGGAAGCCCAGGGGCCTTCCTGGCCAGTGAGGCGCGAGAGCAAGCCTGCCGGCGGGACAGAACAGAAGCAGAGCTTCCACTGTAGGGGAGTCGGGGCGCGTCCCAGATGGGCGTGACAGGGTTGGAGGGCGAGGATCGCCTCAAAGGCAGGAGTCACAACCGAGGGCCAGGCTGGCGCAGCCCCAGCGCCGCGGGGGTCACGGGCCTGCACGGGCATCCAGCTGTTCTGCCTCCTTTCCTCCAGCAGCTGTCCTGCTGGCCTGTGCCCCCAAGGAACCCCTGCTCCAAGGAACCTCGGGTGCTCCCCATGGACGCAAAATCTGCTGCTGACCTGCCTGACGTGTTCAAGTGTGAGAAATGAAAGCATTTCACTGCTTTAGAAATGGCTGACAGGACACTGAGGCCAGCTGCTGAGCAGGACAAAGGCCTTGTGACCTGACCGCACCCCCCCCCCAGCTGTGCGCTGCAGCCAACACGCGGTGAGGCTGGCAGCACGGAGCTCCTGGGGCAGGTCTGGCGGCAGCTCTGGGCGGCTCTGGGTAGCTCCAGGAGACCGAGGCCACGTGGGCCAAAGCGCCGCCCCCAGGCCCCAGGGTTCTAGAATACTCACGTCATCGCCCCCTGCCCCGTCCTGCCCACCGCTCTCCAAGAACTTCTTGAAACCTTCCAGCGTCCGCTCCCCATTATAATCGATGACCTGTGGAGACACGAGGTGTGAAGCACCCCCACAGCGCTCTCCGCGCCACCTCCCTTCACTTGGGCGGCCCCCTCCCGACCCAACTGGCTCCAGGCTCCCCTGGTGACAAGCCGACATGGGGGACGACAGATGGGAGCTGAGTCACAACCAGCCACCCTCTCAGGGCTCCTGGCCGCACCGTTCTCTCTGCACCCGCGGGGAAGAACTTCAGCGTGGGGAAGCTGTGCACTTTCACCGCCTCCACCTCGTTGGCTGTCGAGTCCATCTTGGCGATAACAACGCTGTCATGGTCCTTGTAGGTCTCCCCCAGCTTATCCCAGATGGGAGCCAGCTGCTTGCAGTGGCCACACCATGGGGCATCTGTTGAGAAGCTGCCCTGAGAGCCTGCCACCGGCACACAGATGGCTCCCACCCGCACGCCCAGCGAGTGTCAGCGCTAGGGCAGTGCAAAATGGCTCCACTTACAGAATTCCACAAAAACGTTCTTTTTCTCATCGAAAGCAACCTCTTCAAAGTTCTTCCCCACCAGCACCTTGACAGGCTGCTTGTCCCAGTCTTCAGGCAGCTCCTGGCTCATCAAGTGTGGCTAAAGGGCAGAGACCCTCCATCAAGGACAGCCCCAGGCCCTGCCCAGACACCACGGCCGGCAGGGAGCTGGGCCCCAGCTGAGACACAGAAGGGGCCCCATCGCCATGTCAGCACTGGGGGGAGCCGATGCCCCCCGGCTGACCAGAGCTGCCCACAGACCCTCGGGAAGAGGTCAGCCAGTGCAGATGGCGCGTGGGAACACCGCACCCTAGACCCACCCACTGCCCCCGGCCCCCTGGGACAGCTCGGATGCTTGTCTAGGCCGCCCCAGGGCTTCCCAGAGGTCACCAAGGGTGTCTTATGAGAACGGGGCTCGTCTACCGCCTCGTGGGCTGTCCCTGGGCTTTTACAGTAACATTTTTAGATGCACTGGGGGATGAAGCTGGAGGTCTGGGGCCCCGGGAGTCCACACCACACCGGATGGGGCTCCTCTACCTTGATCTTGCCCTCCAAGAAGCGGTCGCAGAACTCCGTGATCTTCTCTGCCGTCAGCTCCTCCGACTCGGGCTTGTACTTGGTCATCTCCTCCTCCAACGTGATGAGCCGCACGGCCGGGCACTCGTCCTTCTTCAAGCCGAAGAACTCGAGGATCCTCTGGTTGTCAGTGTGGCTGCTGTCGATGAAGATGAACAGGATCTTGGGGGAGAAAAGGCGTATTGAGATGGGCACTGGGAAAACGAGTATGTCCCTAGTTTTTTCTTCTACATTCTGTCTCGTCTCAGGCCGTTTACACTGGTTGATCCTTCAGCTCGGACGTGTTTCCCTGCTGGGCCGGTGTCAGGGGGCACCCTGCTCGCCCCGTCGCCCACATTCCAGGGCAAACCTCAGCAGCCGCGCAGCCCCCAGCTGGACGCGACTGCCCTGCGCGGCAGGGGCTTCACCTTGCCCTTGAAGCGCCCTGCGGCCTGCTTGAAGTCGCTCAGTTTGCCGTCGTAGTCAGACTCGCTTTTTGGCAGGAACAGCAGAATGTGAGTCTTGATTTCACCCCCAAAAATCTTCGGGGCCGTCTGTGTTAAAGACACAAGGTACCCGGGTCAGAGCCACGAGCTACGCAATCAGTGCAGGAGGTTTTCTCCCGGGCCCCACAGCCGCTGAACCCCTGCACAAGCGACAGGACCTGGCAGTCTCCTGCCCACCCTGTGCCCCTGGGCCCCAGCTCCTGGCCACCCCCCGAGCCGTGAGCACGCCAGGAGAGCCCCCGACCTGCTCCGTGAACTCGATGACCAGTGGCA
The DNA here is from genome assembly GCA_029593785.1 of Cabassous unicinctus. Taxonomy (NCBI): domain Eukaryota; kingdom Metazoa; phylum Chordata; class Mammalia; order Cingulata; family Chlamyphoridae; genus Cabassous; species Cabassous unicinctus. Next base: position 18,869 of record JAQZBX010030464.1, on the reverse strand, counting down.
GTTGGTTATGCTTGATGAAGTTCAGCAGGTTCTCTTTGGTGATCTCCCCCTCGAAGTTGTTGCGCCCTTCGTCAAACTGAGGACGGAGAGGACAGGGCCATGAGCGAGCTGCGGTCCCCGGCCGCCCTGCGCACCGCTGCTGCCAAGGCTGAGAGCTGGGGGACCTGGAGACGGGACGGGGCAGCCCAGATCACCCCTCACCCTGCTGCCACCACAGGGCCCGCAGGGGTGCACGTCCACATCGCTCGAGCCGCCCCCAACCTGCAGGGCTCACTCAGCCCACTGCCGCCTCCCCCTCCACAGGCCACGGGGGCCGCGGGGCAGGTGGTCGGGGTCACCCCAGGGGCGAGGACCGGGAAGCGCAGAGCAGGAGAGCTTGCTGCGTGCTGGGGCTCGTCCGGGAGAGCGGCACGCTGCTTCCCAGAAGCAGGCAGGGGACAGCAGCCGCTCACCTTGGGGTGCCGTGTCCCCGCACACTGACCATCCCAAGGCAGCGGCCAGCCTCACCGGGCCCGCGACAAGCCAGCGCCCCCTTTCTGCTCACTACCCTGAGCACCTCTGCGCGCCGTGCTGACAGCAGAACGTTCCGGCCTCACTGAAGGCTGCCTCCGCCTGCCTGTCTCCAAGCTGCTGACACAGCAGCTCTCACAGTGCAGCCGCACACCCCAGGGTCCCTGAGGCCCTTTCGGAGGGCTACAAGGTCAAAGCTACTTTTACTAAACAACGAAGACAGTTATTTGCCTTTTCCACTCATCCTCTCACCAGTGCACGGTGGGGATTTATGGAAGCTGCACGGCTAGGATGTCCCGGCGGACGGGTGCAGAGTCAAGGGTCCAAGCTTCCCATTAGGTCAGACGTGGAGAGGCTGGTAGAAACCCAAAACAATGCTGCTCTCGCCACAAAAACTTGTTTGGGAAAAGCTTTTTCATAAAAATGCTATTTACGGTATGTTACAGATCACTGTTACTGTAAAATAAAGTGCCTTTAAAGTTTCTCAGTGTTAATTTCTTATACAGTAACTTGATTGGCAGAATGCGCATAAACAAAAGCCCTGTGGGGCCCTCCTCGTGTCCTGACACCACGGAGGGGGGCACCGCGGCGGCCAGGCGCCAGCCAGCATCACTGCGGAGAAAGGGCAAGTGGGGCTCCTGGCCTCAGCGTCAGGAAGGAACCCTCGGAGCTGCTGCCCTAAGAGGAAGGACAGAAGCAATTCCTAGAACAGGAAGTCCATTTGCCTAGCGTGCTTAAGGCTTCTTACTGGGGAGGGCCTTGCACCATTTCCTTAAAACTTCTTGAACTTGGAAAGAGGCTTGGAGAGATAAAGCACCTTATCTTTTCTTACTCTTTCTTTCACACTTCCCCAAAGTAACTGCCAGAGAAAAGGCTGTCACCTCCATTCCCAGCGGGCGAGGTCTACACACCGTGGCTCCCATGGCTCGAGGGGACTGGACAGGTGGCGCTGCCCGCGGCTGTGAGCACTGCCTGGGCCCCCACCCCGCCGGGACCAGACAGCCGGCTTCCAAGCCTACTGGCTCTCCCCACACCCGACCAACGCGGGGCGGAGATAAATGGTGGCCCGAGCTGCAGCTTGCTGGGCCCCGGCCATCAGGCCCGCGGCGGGGCCAGGCCGCCTGCCTCCAGGTCCGACACTGAGCCCTAAAGGGCTATAAACCAGGCCCTGGCTCAGCAGGGAGCGCTGGCAGCACAATTTCCTGCTGAGTCGCTGCATCTGTCTTGGACCTGCAGTCTCTACATGTTGCACTGTGGCCGCGGTCTGCTCTAAGAAACAAGCTGGTGGCCTCATCTGCCTGGGGATGCTGCAGGAGGCCAGCCTCAGGCAGGGACCACCCCCCTCCCTGCAGCCAAGCCAAACAGCGGCCCCCTCACTGTCGGCATATAGAGCTGGCGGAGGGGAGGTACCAGCGCCCCAGCCAATGAATTGGCACAGCCCAATCCTCGCTCCCTCAGTGGTAAAAATAAGAAAGAATGGAGTAAACGTCAGAATACGTGAAGATACAGGCTCTTCTCGCCGATCTCCGGGCCCCACCCGGGAAGCATCAGCTCAGCCGGGCTGCCCACAGCACCCGTGGGTAGGACAGGCAGACCCAGGCGCCTTGAGGAAGTGGGTCTAATGCCCGGAGGAGGACGAAGGGGGGCCAAGACGAGCAGGCGCCAGGGAGCTCAGGCGCGCCCCCTGCCGGCCCTGGCACAGCTGAGCTGCCCCCGCAGGACCACAGTCGCTGCCAGGCCCCTCTGCTCGAGGCTGCCAGCGGCCACGGGGTGTTAGGGCACCGACCCGCCGACGTGGGCAGGAGCACGGCTACCAAACGCTCCAGGCCCGGGGGGCGGTGGAGCTGCCAGGGGGCAGCGAGCCTAGGCACCAGCCGAGAGGAAGAAACAACAGCCACCTGGGCCGCCCGGTGCTAAAACTGCTGCCCAGACCTCTGAGGCAGCGTGCTGATGAATGGGAGGCAGGTCTCCACGGGCCATGGCGATGCTGCGGAGAGGCCAGACTCGGAACCTGGGCCTCAGGAGCGGGCGCGGGGTTCGTCTTCAGGCCCCCAAAGAGCTCCAGTTCACCCACTTTACTTGGTGCTTTTCGGCGCTTTTAGCGCCAGGCGCTAAAGCTCCTTGGGCACCTCTGCGATGACAAGTGGCCTTTTAGGGACACTGGGAGACCTTCTACCAAGAAAGGGAAGAGACATCCCGAGTTTTTCAGAGAAAGGGGCTAAAGGCATAAACGAGGAGACGAGGAACAGTCCCTGAGCAGCCTGGGCACTCCAGGCTCCTAGAGCACTTCCAGGTTCACAGCAATCGCCGCGCAAAGCTAATCTGTCAAGTCGTCCCAAACACTGGTGACGTCCCCACAAGAAACAGCCTCCAACCTTCGGCTGCAGAGGCCAAGCGGTGGGCAACATCCAGACGCCACCTCTCCTTCCCAGCCACGAGGCTCGTCAGCTGCTCCAACCCCAAAACCTTCCTCCCACTGGGAGAAGACAGGACCAGAGTCAAAGACCCCGCCCCACATCCCTCCTGGCCACTCCCCCGGCCCCCTCCGTCACAGAATGCTCTCTCCTTCTCCATGCTGCGTGGTGCGTTTGAGTGCGCCAGCCACTGTCACCACACGGAGGTCCAGCTGTGCTCCAAGAGCTCAACCCCAGTCCCACTGGCTGCCTGGTGACAGCGAGGCCCCCGGTCTGCCGAGCCACAGGAATCCCCGCCAGCATCCTCAGCTGGCAAGCAGCAGTGCAGAAGCTCTGGGTTAGCGCCTCCCAAAGGCGCAAGCCAGGGGGAGGGAAATGCAGTCAGGGCCCTTGGGGGTCTCGGGAGGCCCTGGGGGCTAGGGAGCCTAAGGAGGTGGGCTTTGCCACCAGGGTGGGGACACCCCCCAAGAGTTAGCACTCAAACGCAGAAGCCCGCGCGACGGGCTGGCCTGCAGACTCAGCAGAGAGCCCACAGCTAAGAGGTCTGAAGGCCAGTGTTGCAAAAGCTGCCCCTTGATAACAAATAATCTCGGGATCAACGAGCAGGTCATAAAGCCAGCGGTCCACGCATCCCAGGGCCTCCCGGGGACAAGGTTCTCCGCAGCAGTGGCGAGAGCAACACTGCCCCCCAAGGACCCAGGCCTGAACTGCCTGAGGACGACTCACCTTCTTAAACAGGACAACCCCGTCCTTGTCAAGCTGGTATTTGGAGAACACGTCACTGTTGGAAGTGATTCCAAACGGTATGTCATCAATGGACTCTGCTGCCAACAAGAACTGCTTGGCAAAGTCCGACTCCACGTCCTGGAAAAGGGGGGACAGCAGAGGTGGCCTCAGAGCCCAGCAAGGAGGACCCGTCCACGGGGGAGCAGCTGCACCGGCGCTGTGCCTGGTGCCTTGGGAATGCAGGCGGCACAGAGATGAGAGAACAGAAGCGAAGCTCCAAACCCTCTACCTTGAAGAAGCCGATGACTGACACCTCGCTGGACTCCACCAGGGACTCGGCGGCCGCCCCGTCCAACAGGGCAGTGGCAGCAGGGCCTGTGCGCTTCTTCAGCCAGTTCACGATGTCGTCGGCTTCTCTGCCAGCTGCACCCAACACAGGGACACTCCGCTGAGGCCGGGAGCACCGCCGCCCACCCAGCCACGCGGAGCTGCCCCACACACAGAGTGCCGTATTCTCTGCCACGGGAAGAGCACAGCATCTCGTCTGCCTGCCCTCCCAGGTTTGTCTGTAAAAAGTTCTTTTGTGCACGTGAGAAGTTGCGCTTGTGTTGAAAGGTGGTGATCCCTGGGTAACAAGATTACAAATTCTTCTCAAATCCTTCCACGTTTTCTCAATTTCCTTCAACATTTAAATTCTCTCTCTCTCTCTCTCTCTCTCTCTCTCACACACACACACACACACACACACACAATCCTGCCCCCACCCCAAAATCTCATGCTAGGTGGCTTTTTTTTTTTAGGTACTAGGAGCTGGGGATTGAACTCAGGACCTCGTATGTGGGTAGCTGGCGTTCAACCACTGAGTTGCCTCAGCTTCCCTGAGGCTATGCAAAGGTTTTCCTTTGTTCTGCTTGTTGTCTGCTTTTGTTTTATCAAGAGATACTGGGATCTGAACCCAGGACCTCCCATGTAGGAGGTGGGCGCTCAACTGCTTGAGCCGCATCGCTCCCCTCAGCTTCATTTTAACTGTAGAGAAATGGAGCAGAAGTAGGCTCGATAGACAGCCACCCTCAGTGTCTGGCTTCCCGCCTGTGGAGACCAGCTGCCGTCTCCCTGCCGCACACCCTTCCCCGGCCCTGGACTCAGCCCCAAGGAAGCCGACTCTCAAGGGAACGACGCAGGAGAGTAATCACCTCTCACCCCGTCGTGTCTGACCACCTGGTACAACTTGAGGAGGAGGTGCCAAATCTTAGATTTAAAAGACTCCCCCAAATGGTAACTAAGGGCTGTGTCACAACCTTAAGTGGATTTAAGAGTAGCTGCCTCACCTACCAAGCCCAAGTATCAGTGACAGGATCATGACAGCTTTGGACAAGGTACTTCCTGTTCCAAAAGCACAAGCAGGTACGAAAGGAACAATAAAACCCGAGTCACTGGACGGCCCAGTTACTCTTAGGATATCAGCATAACAGGACTGCTCACAGGGCAGCCACACCCCACACGGGGCTGGAACTGACTCTTTCCTGTCAAGGGCACCGGCACCAGCTAGGCTACAAAGAGCACCTGCTTCCCTCCCCGCCTCCTCGGAAGCAGCATCAGAGGCAGCGGCTGAAGCCTTGAGCTCCAGTCAGACAAAGTGGGGCTTGAGTTCGAGCTCTACCACGGACAGCTGCGTGGCGCTGGGCAGGGTCCTGACGCAAAGCCTCAGCGCCTTCCTCTAGGGAATGCCTTCTGCACGGGGAAGATCCCACGAGAAGGCACACAAGTGCTTGGCTGGGGGTCTGGCGCACCGAGCACTGGGGCCCCATGTTAGGAGGGCGCCAGCCTCGTCCCCCTGCCAGTCTTCAGACCAGCCTCTGCTAGCACCCCGACCCCGTGATGTCGCCACAGATCACGCAGTGCACTGTCCTCTCCACCTGAAGGGTTCTTCCAGGATAAGAGAACACTCCTCACAAGTCAGAGAACCCAGTCTGAGAAAGTGTTCCCTTCCACGTCTGTTCAGTCTTGCCTTTCCACCACTCAACCACGTTACTGGTTGAACTTGCAGCTAAATATCTTCCAAGGCCTGCAAGAAGCCCCTCTCTATACATGACTGAGGGACAATGCCATGTTCCCACCTGTGTATTCTTTGGGGGAAGCCGTATCTCCGTTCTTGAAGAACTTGATCGTGGGGTAGCCGCGGACGCCGTACTGCTGGGCCAGATCAGACTCTTCGGTGGCGTCTACCTTTGCCAATCTGATCTCGGAACCTTCTGCCTTCAGTTTTCCAGCCGCTTTGGCATATTCGGGGGCCAGAGCTTTGCAGTGACCACACCAAGGGGCATCTGGAATAGAAAATCAGAGGCTAAAGACGAGCGCTTGATCCAGTCCTTCGAAGCTTCCCTGTCCTTCTCCTCAGGTGCCTCCTTCACATCACCTTATCTACTCGCCAAGATAACCCCCTGCGAATGCACGGTGCTCTTGGGCAATACCAGGGCAGAGGCCAGGAGTGACACACCGACACCAAACCCCCACTCTGCCCTGGCACAGGGAGACTAATTCTTTAATGTGTCCCTGGCATTTCCCCCTTAAGAATCCAGAGTAAAGTTGGGTCAGGGCCGCAGTTGTACACCTGGTGGACCACCTGCCAGCAAGTCAGCAGCTGCGCTGGAGCGCAATTCCTCAACCACAACTACAGACCAGAGTTCCAGGTTCTCGCGGGCGACCCCTACCAGTGGGATGGCCACCCCCAGCGGAAGGTCACTTGGGACCGGCTCAGGTGCGCAGGAAGGGCTGGAGCTCGGCCCTCGCGGGTCCACCCTGTGCTCCCCGGCGAGCCGAGGCTCCTGCCATGCGGGCCTCAGGCACAAAGGCACCTCGCTGGCTGCCAGCCCGGCAGGAACCCATTTTAGGAGGAAGGAGGCCGTGGCGGCGCGGGAGCGCGGGGCTGACAGGGGCCGGGCACTCACAGAACTCCACCAGCAGGTACTTGTGGGCCGCCAGCGCCTCCTCGAAGTTGCCCTTCTTCAGGACCAGGACGTGGTCCTCCTCCTCGGGGGCGTCGGCGCGGACCCCGGCCGCCAGGGCCAGGGCGAGGCAGAGCAGAGCGCGGCGCAGCATGGCGGGGCGGGGAGGTTCGGTTAGCGCCGCCGGGACAGTCGAGGGGACCAGAGCGCGCGCCGGGCTCCGGCCTCGCCCTTATAAGTGCTGGCCGAGGGCGCGCCCGCCGCACCCCCGCCCGCCGCGCACCGGCGGCGGCGCGCACGCGCGCTCGCCGGCCCGCCTCCGATTGGCCGGCGAGTGCCGGGGTCCGTCCCAGCCGCTCTCGGATTGGATGCCCACATTAGACCCCGGCCCTGGGTTCGGGATCACTACGAAGGCCTCGCTGGCCCACTCCTGGGATTGGCCAAAGGGCTCGCGCTCACAGTCTCAGCCAGTCTCTCATTGGCTTACGGCAGAGAACTTTCTGTGCCACGACTTCCGATTGGTACCTTCCTCCCGCACCATCCGCTAGTCCGGAATGGCTGCTACTTTCGGTAGCCCGACTCTGCGGCTACTGATTGGTCAGGCGGTGCGCGCACCCGGCGCGTTTCTCCGTCGTACGTGGCAGTGGGGCGGGGCCCCCAGCCGGGGGGCGGAGCTGCGCCTGCGTCTGCGAAACCCCTCGTGTTGCATTCTGACTGGACCGCGTAGCTGTAACCGGCACCACCTCCGGGCCCGCGCGCCGGAAGCTGGTGTGAAGCAACTTCCGGCGGGCGTGTGGGCTGTGCGGCGCGGGTTTGAGTGGGCGGCTCGTGGGCCTCGCGTGCTTGGCGGCGACCCTGGACGCGGCGCGCGCCGGGAGCCTTCGTGGAGCGCCCGCCGAGGCGTCTCCAGGCGCGGGCAGGGCAATTTCCCGCGGTGGAGCGAGGCGGGGAGGCTCCGGGAGCAGCGGCCGCGGCGCCGGGCCTGGGGCCTGGAGTAGGGGGTCTGGATGGGGAGCTCGGGGCGGGTCCAGGGCTGCTCGTGGGCCGCTTGCGAAGAGGCGCCCCCGAGGGCCCCTCGCCCCTGGGGAGCGGTGTTCGCCGCTGTGTCCCCCCTGCTGGCCCGTCCCGCTGGTCGCCCGATCGCGGCAGCTTCCCTCCGACGCTCCCGGGTACTCCGCGGCAGCCCCCGCAGGCCGGCCAGGCCCCCGCGGCGGAGCCGGGTCCTCCCGGGCCTGCGCTGTCCGCGGAGTCAGCAGCCGCCTCCCGAGGCGCCTGAGCCCGTGCCGCGTGGCGAGTCCAGCCGACGTGCGCTGTTAGTGTAAAACGCGCAGGGACGAATGGAGGCGTGTAAAATACCCCATTCATAAGTGTTCTATACTGACGAGAAGCTGAAAGGACTTTGTGTACGGTGGGTTGAATTATATTGTCAGTGGGCTGTTAGAAAACCTAAAGTCATATGCGGCTTTCGTTTTTTTATTGGGTTGTGCTGCTCTGGCCCTCACTTCTCAAAGCTTCTCCCCTCTGCCCTGGCCATCCTCACCTGGGGGCCCTCCCTCAGCATTCACACTTACTCGTGAAACACCACCAGTGTAACAATTTGGCAAGAAAGGAAAACACTCCCATGTTGAATGTACACGTTGACTGTGATGACATCCTGATTTCAGAAATGGTAAAATGTAGGAGATGCTGTGGTAGTTTTGAGAGTTTGCATTTGTTGACATGTTACTCTTGAAAGCTTGTTTCTTCACCTTTTCCATGGAGAACTTCAACTAGCATATGAATTCCTTGAGGGCTAGACCCTGTCCTTTGTGTCCCCCTTCCCCCCACACATACAGAGCCAATGGAACAAGGGTCAGTCAGGTGCCGCTGCACCTGCTAGGGGCCCTGCCTGCGTCGGTGGATCACCATGCGATGGGTGGGCTCCCCAGTGCCCAGCATGCCAGCTCACAGTGCCAGCACAGTGGGCTTCCTTCACGCCTTTTCTCTCGACGTTTTTGTGATTACCATGACCGTTTTACAAACCACAGGTTGGGGCCCAATACCAAGGACATTTGCGCCACCTCTGGGAACGTTATGTCTAAGTTCCCTAGGCTGCTGTATGCAAACTGGGGGGCTCAAAACAGATTTTTTCTAGGTTTTGGAGGTCAGAAGTCCAAAATGAAGATGTTGGCAGGGCTGAAGGGAATGGTCTGTTCCGTTTCTTTCCCCTGGCTTCTAGCGGTGGCCAACAATTCTCAAATCCTGTGTGTTCCACGGCCAGTGGCATGACTCGGTTTCTGCCTCCATTGTCGCACGGCCTCCCGTGCGTCTGGGTCTCATCTCAACGCCATGTTGGGTGAAGGGCCGCCCCACTCCAGAGTGACCTCACTGCAATGATCAAATAAGGCCCTGGAAACTAGGGGTTCAACATGTCTTTTTGGGGGACACAGCCCATGAGAAAGCATAAGAAATGCTTGTGAGGTCAGAATTTGATGTCAAAATATTGGGGCTTGTGTTTAATTGCTGGATGGGGACACTGCGATGGTTATTGGTGATGATGTGGGGACAGCCCAACATCAAGTATAGAGGATGAGCGTTCAGGAAAGATCAGGCTCGAGGCACAAACCAGGAAAGAACCACGGAGCTGGCCTGTGGCTGTGCGAGTGTGCTGAGGCTGGCTTTCCTCTGAGCCAGGGACCTCCAGGACACTAAACTGACACCTATTCTGCCCGTCTAGAACCCACCTTCCACGCCAAACTCTGTGGGAGTGGCCATGCCTGGTTAGGGGGACGCCCCTGGGTGAGCAGTGGGGCCCTGCCCATCCACCCAAGGGGCCCTGCGGCCGCCGCCTGGCACTCCAGTGCTTTGGCTAATGCTGCTGTCAACGCCAGGGCGCAGAACCCAGCAAGGCCTCTCCGCCCCGTGATCCAGGCAAGGACGCCGGCCGCCCGGCCCGTGAGGCCTGGAGCCTTACCAGGTGTCCAGCCCTCCAGGCGCAGCCCGCAAGCCGGTCAGGAGGGCCGGCCATGCCAATACAGGGGAGCGGGCACTCGCTGTGGTGCCCGGTATCTGGGGCCTTGGCAGTCCCATAAAAGGGTCCTGTCCAGGAAGGCTGAGGAGGGGTGGTGTGGGCAGGGGGGGGTGGATGTGAGGCCCAGGGCACTTTTGTGGTGGGAGGTGGCTGTGGCTGAGTGCCACCACACACAAACAGGTTTTGGGTGGGACGGGGAAGCAGATTAGACTTGAAACCCGAGAGACACGCCACACGTTCTCCAAGTGCCACCCCATGCTCCCTTGCTAGGGAGAGGCTAGAGCAAAGTCCTGGCTGTGGGCAGCATGCCAAGACAACAGGGCACTTGAAGTCCGAGTTCACATTGCTGACAGTCGCGGGAAAAACCCGAGAGCCAAGACGGCCAGGCCTGGCCCCAGCCCCAGCCCCGAGCCGCTGCCCTGCCTCTCCCAGTCTAGTCCTGGGGGGCTCATGGCAGGAGCGGACGTTTGGGAGAGGCTGGCTGGGGTGTCGGCCCCCGTGGAACCACAAGCTCGGCCATCCCGCCTTCCCATGTGGCTCTTGGCCCCTGCCAGGCCGCTAGGCAGGAAGGGGCCTGGGTCACAGCAGCCCCACGGACCCCTGGAGGGGCAGTTGCCTGCCCTCTTGCCGCAGCAGTTTTGCCGTGGGCTAGCTGCCCACACGCGTGACTTTCCCAAATGGAAAAGGTTGTGCACCTGCCACGAGGGGCCGGGCAAGGGTGTTTCTGGAACGCCCCCCTCCAGCTGGTGCCCAGGTCACTCGCCCGCCTCCTCCCCGTCCAGGCAGCCATGGAGGGGGTTGCCTGGCAGCCCAGAGCGCCATCACCCTGCTCCCCGGCCACCCCACCTAATATGGGTTCCCTCAACTCCCACTGTTGAACCTTGACGTGCTTGAACAAGTTGGCCTTCCAAGCCCCCCTCCGGTCCCAAGCCCCCTGGAAGCCCTGGTCCACCCACAGGGCCAGGGGGTTTGCCAGCCCTCCTCAGGTCGTCTGCTCCCAGGAACCTTCTAGATCCATGTTTTCCATCTTTAATGGGATCTGCTTTTCCACGTGGCTCACTCGGGGTGTTCTGTGCTGCCTGATCTGCCCATGGGGTTTTACGCTCTGGAGCTAGGAAGTGAGGATCCCTCTCCAGGATGTATGGCTGATGGCAGGCAACAAGCAGGTGGGCAGTGAGGAAGACTCTGGAACCCAACCTGAGAACTTAACCTGGGGCCAGTGGGGGCCGGTGCCCCAGCAAGGACCAGTTGCCTTCAGGGCTGCTCCACGGGCATCCTTGTGGCGCCGGAAGCAGTGGGTCTGTGCTCCCGAGCAGCAAACCCTGGCTGAAGTAGGACCCGTGGGGTCTGGTGGAACATTCTGCGAGTAAGGCCATGTCCTAGAGCCGTGCTGCCGAGTGCAGTGGCCATTATCCACCTGTTCCTAGGCAACACACTTGGCTTTAGCTCCAAAAAGCCACAGGGGCTGCCGTGCCAACGGCCAGGGCTGCACAGGAGCCCCTTCCCTGCTGCCCTGCTTCCCTGACTGGGAAGATGCATGAACACACACACGCTTGGCTCCTTTGGGGAGTTTATTTCCCGGCCAGCAAAGGAGAGAAGCAGGGACAGGCTCTTCTCTGCCTGTTTCTAAGGCGCCAGGGCCTGGCAGACATGACACAAGACCGAGACGGGGCGGGAGGGGGCAGAGGTGTAGGAGACAGCTCCCAGCACTGGGTGCCTTGGTCCCAGTCGGTCCCAGCTGGGCCCATGGGGGGCCTCACAGGATGGAGGCTCCAAGGCCAGGCTGGGCCCAGAGGACGGCACAAGTGGAGGCAATAAATACTGACGGGCTCGGCTGTGCCTTGCCCGCCAAGGGCTCGGCTCCGTGGCAGTGGTTTGAGCAGCTGCCGCAGGGACACACCAGCCCTCCCGAGATGGGACTGGAGGTGACTTGAGTTTTGGCAATTTGGCTTCCCCAAGCCAGCTGCCCCCGCCCCGGGCCTGGGAGAGGGGTGGGGCCAGGCCGGGGCCTGGCGGGGAGCAGCAGCAGCAGCCCACCACGCCTCGTGTCGTGGGATCGGGTGGGGAGACGAGGAACCACGTGCTCATGCAGACTGGGGCGTCGGGAGGTTGGTGGCAGCCCGCAGCACACGCTCCACATGTTAAGGCATCATGGTTAGACGGTAACTGACAGCGATGGATGGACAGACCAGGTCCCGGGGCCACGCCGGTGGGCGCCAGAGGCCCGCAGCAGGCACCCAAGCCCCGGGGCAGGGGAGACGGACAAGGGCAACCACAGAGGCTCTGAGGATGTAGCCGCCTCGAGAAACCCCATCCAATGCTCTGCTCCTGTTAAGAGCCAGGGCCTCAGGCTGGAAGGGTGGAGAAAACCCAGGGGGACCTAGACGGGAGGGGGCCTGGGCCAGAGGCCCCTCCCTCACAGCAGGCAGAAGCAGCAACGAGACACTCGACCACCGCGAGGCTGGGGGGGTGAGGAAGGGGGGCCAGAGGAGCTCGGCCGGGAGGCAGGCGGGGTGGAGGATGGGCGGCACGTGGGGGCAGCCCCGCCAGCACTTTGGTATGGGGTCAGGAGGTGGGGGGTCGTGGGGGGGTGGGGGCACGTCCGTCCGTCTGTCTGTCCCTGCCGCCTCCCAGGGCCTGGCCTCAGTCCTTCCACTCCTTTTTGATGGTGAGGTTCCACTCCCAGGACAGATGGTCCGTCTTGTCGTCGTCCGTGAAGCGGGACTTGATGTTGTAGCTGCCGCGTGCCAGCATGCCCTTGGGCGCCTCCTCCATGGGCGTCAGGAACTCGTATTCCTCTGCCCGCGGCCCGTAGCTGCCCACCATGTAGTCGGTCTTGTCAACTGCGGCAGCGTGGGACAGTGGTGAGCATGGGACCCGGGCGGGCACGCTCACGTGCTCACACACACATGCACACTCGCGCCACCCTGCTTCCCTACCCACTCCTTGGGTCCCACTCACTCTTGACGCCCTTCCTGTACGTGTGCTGGATGTACTTCATGCCAGACACGATCTCTCTGTTCACCTGCGAGGAGGCCAAACGGGTCAGTGGGCTCCTCAGGCCCTGCCCCCACATGCCCATTCCCACTGGTCCCCTTTCTTACCTGGAAAGAGATTTTTATTTGGTATTCCACACCCTCCTTCAGCACAAACGAGGCTTTCTTGAAGCTCTCCAGATCACCTGGACAAGGCAGGTACGCGTCACGACGCAGCGCAGCCCCGAGCCAGCCCCTTCCATACAGGTGCATTCGCTTGCGCACACGCAGCCCCCGGGCAGCCCCCAGCCTGGCCCCAGAGGTGCACAAAGCCAAGGCCTCCCCCAGCTGCACCGCCTGTGCTTCCCACCAGAGGGCGCCTGTGCTCTAGGAAACCGTTGTTAGGAGAAGCAGCAAGGCCCAGGGGCCCCCTCACCTGTGAGATCCAGCTCCAGGGGGCCGGGGGCGGTGCTGCACACCAGGGTCAGGCGGGTCACGATGACATTGGGGACGTTGGGGTCTGGGGAAAGACACGGGGTCAGAGCTCCAGCCCTCAATGCAGGGGTGCGTGGGGCGCTGCGTGGGAATCCAGAGACAGGTGTCCCCGGAGGGGGCGGGGCCTCACCGGCTGACACAGCCACGCGGCCCAGCAGCGCCTCCTTGTACTTGCGCAGGCTCTCGTCGTCCTTGTCCAGCTCCTGGATCTCCTGGATGCTCTTCTGGGCGGGGGGCTTGTAGTTGACCGAATGCTCGTCCTCCTCGTTCTCGGCTGCGATCTGCGCCAGCTGCTCGGCTGTGGGCTCCTGCTCGGCCATGCTCACCGCTAGCCTGGTCTGGGACACCTGTGTGTGGGGGGGAGAGTGGCCGCCTGGACTGCTAACACTCAGCAGCCCTCGCTGTGCCCGGTAGCCACCACCTGCAGGACAGGTCCTGAGGGGTGCCTCCTCCTGCAGCCAAGCCTCCCAGTGACCAGAGAACGGCCCTGTCGGACATGGCACCCGGACTCCATGGGACCCATGTCCTGCTCCTCAGAGATCAAAGGAAGGAGAGCCACGGGGTTCACCCTACCCCACGCCACAGCCCCCATGCAGGTGCACTGGGCGCTGGCTGGGCCCCCGACCCGGCAGTGAGGGCCTGCACTAACCCATCTCTGTGACCAGCCAGGACACTGGTCCTGCCGCTGCTTTGGTCACGGAACTGGGTCTCCCTGGGAGGAGACGCTCCTGCAGCCCGCCCCGTGGCGAGACAAAGCCGCAAGCCCGCAGGCCTCTCCAGAGCTCGGCCGGCCAGCCTGAGCCCCGCAGGAGTCTCAGAGGCGTGGGGGGCCCCAGGTTCCTGCCAAGGACCTCCCCCATTGTGAGCGTCTGTGGCCGAGGCCTTGGGAGCTGTGCACCGCTCAGTTCTCTCGGGACCCTGTCTCTGAAGCCGCCTAATCTTGCGTGCGGCGTCGTTTCTGCTACGGACACGGAGCAGCCCCCCACCAGGCCCCGCCGTTTCTACCGAAAACCCACGCACCCAGCCCTTCGAGGCGGCGGCGGGCACGAGGCCCCGGGGCGCCCTGGACCGGTGTCCGGGCCGCCGCAGGCCGGGGTGGGGCCCAGCCCTGGCCGAGGCCTCCCGCTCGCCGGCTCGCGGAGCGTGGCCGCAGGGCAGCCTCGTGTCCGCGTCCCCGGAGGCCCGGGCGCCCGCGGCGCCACTTCCGCACAGGGCGCAGCAATCTGGGCCGGGCGCGGCCGGGCGGGGCGGAGGGGCCGGGCGCGGGGGGCCCCGGCGACCCCGGCTTCCTCGCGCGCCTCCGTCCCCGGGGAGGGGCGCGCCCCAGGCCCCGCCCGGGCCCGGCGAGGGGCTGCGGCCCCAGGGCACGGCCCCGCCCCGCCCGCCGCGCCTCGGCCCCGCGGCCCCGCCGCCCCCGCCCCCGCCCCCGCCTCCGCCTCGCACCCCCCGCCCGCCTGGACCCGGGGCGGCCGCCGTGGGGCGGGGCGCGGGGGCGGCGGGAACAAAGGCGGCCCCGCCCCGCCCGCCGCCCCCCGCGCCCCGCGCCGGCCCCGCGATCCCCGCGCCCGCGGGCACCCACCGGAGGCTTCGACCGCGGCCCCTCGCGCTCCCTCCGCACCGAATGACGAACGTCGCCGCCGCCCCACCCGCGCCCGCGGTCACTTCCGGGGTCACGCGACTTCCGCTCCTCCCGGGCGGGGCCGCGGGGGCGCATGCGCAGGCCGCGGGGGCGCGCGCCGCCATCTTGCGGCCCTGGGCGCGCGCCAGGCGGGCCTCGAGTCAAACGGAAGTGTCGGAAGCCGTGGCCGGACTCAGCCCGGCCCCTGGGCGGGACGCCCCGCGTTCTGGCCTCGTGCGTGTTCCTCGTTTACGCTCCGGACATCGCTGTGGCCCCTGGACCCTCCTGCTGCCTCCCCGCACCGGGCACCCGCCCTTCTCGGCCTTGGCTTCCTGAGCCCCGCAGGAGGCGGCGCCTGGCCCGGTCGGACCCCAGAGCCCCCCGGCCACCCCCTTGGGCTGCCCGCTCTGGGGCCCACCCGGCTGAGCCGATTTCAGAGGGACAGCTGGACCTTCCCGGCGCAGAGGACGCGGGGACCTCGGGGTCGCAGCCCCCGGACAGCCCCACAGCAGGCCGGCCTCCATCCCGAAGCCCTCGGCAGAATTGTAATGAAACGAAGCCCTTGAAATGGGACCACAAAAAAAAGAACAAAAAACGCTAATGGACCAAGGCATCCTTTAGTGCCTGCCTGGTACCCACTTCCAGGTTCCTGACAGGCGTCGTCCGATCCCAGGCACACACAACACGAGCGTATTTTCTGCAAGAGAACCTAGGCAAATACTGACTTTGGTATCGGAACTTTCTCGATTTTTGAGGACTATCCCGGAATGTTCTGTGCTGAGAGTTCCGCGCCTCCTGTCAGCCTCCCCTGCAGGAACTTTAGCCAAGCCAAAAATGGGTGCCAAGCATGTGGCTGTGGCTTCCAAGGCTTCTCAACTGTTAATGTAAAAACCAGAACGCTACAGGGGAGCACCACGATTATTGTTTGAGTCACTGGTTGCTTGAGGAAGTCTGCTTTTGGATAAGCATTTGCTTAAACACACATACACAGAAACCTCTTGATAGAAAATTTCAAAAGTCCATCCATCTATTGCTGTGTGAAATATTGCCCTGGAACTTAGAATCTTGCTACCAACATTTATTATCCGCCTGGTTTCTGACGTCAGGGCTCAGGATCTCCCGGGAGGTTGCAATCTCTGAAGATCCACTTCCAAGCTCACTCGCATGGCTGTGGACAGGCCTGAGAGAGAAGCGTCTTTCCCTGCCTTCAGAAGCCGCAGCGTCTTTTATAACCTCATCTTGGAAGTGATGCACCATCATTTCTGCCCTGGTGCAGTGTGGAGGGCAAGGGCGTTAGCCCTGGGAGGCGGGCTCGCCGGGGCCACCCTAGAGGCTGCCGCCCACCACCTACAGGAAGTAGAAAGACTAGTGACAAACCCCAGTGGTTTGGACACCAGCTTCAGCAGTTACCAGCTCTGCCCCTCACCTCCTTCCTCCCACACACGGCAACTTGGAAGTGAATCTCAGACACCTTTTCAAGCAGAAAGATTTGAGCATGTGTGTCTAAGGAAAATAATTTTTAATTTTAAATGAACAATAGCCTGTTTTGGGAATCTATTGCTAGGTAATAAACCATTCCGTGTGGTGGCTTGAAGCAGCAATGCCTTTCTCTCCCGTGTTCTGTGGGTTGAGCCAACTCTGCTGGGTCGTCCACCCAGTTGTGGTCAGGCAGGGTCTATGCTGGATACACCCCAAGGTTTGCCTCCAAGATGGTCCCGTGCCATGGCTGGTGCCTCCACTCGGGGCAGGGCATCCTGTGACCTCACCTGAGACCGAGTCCCTGACCCAGGCCAACCCAGGTCTGAGGGCAGAATGAGGCAAACTTGGCAGCCTTAATCAAGCCACAGCTTCTTTGCATTCCTCTTAACCTGTAAAATACCCACTGCCTCCCCCAGGGCCCCCCAAAGTCGCACCCTGGGGTGGCTTCAGCCCCAGGCCCAGAGTCTCCACCCAAATCACTCCAGGTGATGAAGTGGTCACTGGGCCAAGGTTCCTCTCAATCTGAAAACCTGAGACTCAAGACGGGCGTCCTGGCCCAGACCCACCACCTTACATGGAGGCCCCAAACAAGCCTGTGTCAGCCCCCCACCTTCAGAATCTGGGTGTCCTAGGTCCACGAGGTCGTGGGGTAGACCAGGAACTCCAGCCTCGCTATCATTACATATGCAGCCGGTGTTCTTGAACACGCCGTGAATGAAATACTTTCGGACTGAACTGGAATCAAAGTTCCATCCCTTGCAATTAGCCGATAGGTCTCTCTCTGAACCAGTAACGGTCCTTTCTGTTCCTCAAAGCTTCCTCTTGGAGTGACAGTTGCTTGTCCCATGGCGTCCCCCAGTCCAGACTGGTCCACCGCACTGTGCCCCAGTGTCGAGGCAAAAGCGGCTCTCTTCCCTGCTTCCTGCGTGTTGGAGGCCCTTCAGGAAACGCATCTCTCTGAGCGTGATGCGGTGCTTGCCTTTACACCATCGCAAGGGAGGAGTGACCGGATTCTGAGCCGTGAAAACAAAGCGAGAGTCCTGCAGGTGGCTCAGTCCCCACTGAGCAGAGGCTCACGTGCGCCTGGAGGGGAGCAGTGTTGGTGGCAGATGCCGGCGCTAGGGGCATAACGCGGCTCTCTCATTAATGCCACCAAAACAGATGCTTCAGAGTTATGTTGATGGATGCTCCCACAATAAAAATGTTAAAAACCGAAACAAATCGTGTGCAAAGGTTTAGTTACGAGGATGTTCGGCATTGCATTTATATAACAAAATGTTCAGCTCAGGGGATCTGATACACAGGGTCCAGCTGGGGAGCAGCATCCTGTGCAGCCACTGGACTTGCCTGTGCTACAGAAACGTTCCACCCGACCTTGGGCTGGTTCTTTTTCACGTATTTTGGGGTAGGGATGCTGGTGACAGGTGCACAACGTTGTGAATGTCATCACCACCACTAATTGGAAGTGCTTAAAATGGGAAATGCCACACTAAATATTTCCAGGATAAATATATACATATAAATGCTTTCTTAATATTACCAGGTAGCCCGTGTTCAACTTTTAATTGGTTTATTCACTTCGGGATCCAGCTGGAGCCCACACTCAGCACCCGGACATGCCTCTCGCCGCCGCCTCAGTGCGTGGGCCACACAGGCATGGAAGAAAGCTGCCTCACCTGTGACCTTGCCCGCTCTGGCTGGGGCCGGCTGCTGCCCGGTCCAAGACTCTCCCACTCGCCTGTACTGGGGAGGCTTGAGGAGACCCCAGCCCAGTTTCCAGGGCAGGTGCTGGGGTTCCCCCTGGGAACTTGCCGGCCAGCCGGGTGCAGCGAGCTGCTGGGGCTCCTGCGCACTGCCCTGCCCACACCCAGCCTCTGTCAGCTCCCTCCCTGGGCGCCCAGTGAGCACCGTGACTTCCCCACACCGTCAGCCGTTCCTTCCGGGACCGCTAAATGGCGAGGTTCTAAGGCTTCTGCACTCCTCTGTGGGAGTTTTGAGACCCTCCTCTCATAGACTATTTAACTGCCCGTAAACACAGTCTGTACAGAAAAGACAGATTAAGCGCTAAATTATTTTCCTTTGTCAATTTCTAGAACAAGTTGGTGCCTTAGCAAACGAAGATGAACAAAGATGAACACTGGATCCTTTTCCCTTAAGTATCATTAGGTAGGAAGCTTTATAAAAATAGAAACACTAAGTCTGACCTCGCTAGTGGTAACTGAGCAGCCTGATTATGAAGGGTTCATACATTTGAAAGGCGGTGTGCTCACAATCATAGGCGGGCAGACACGGATTCACAAGTAACTAGCATGCTGAAAAAGCTTATGACTCGTTTCTACAACCCGCATAAAATGAACTCAGGCCTGGTTTAGGCTAAATGATCACACACAAGTTGAAATTTAAAATTAAAAGATTTATTTCCCAATACTCTCACGATTGTATTTTTACATTAAAATCTTTAATGAGGTATTATTATTTCCCCAGAACTGGTTTGCCAGTAGATCCCAGGATGACTCGTTAATAGCCTAATGTAAATCAAACATTTTTGGATATTACACAGCCATTTATAATGCGTTTTAACAACTGAGAAGTAAAAAACTACCCCCAGGATGTGGGAGGCCTCCAAAATGGCATACACACTGTAACAAAGGAACCTAAGTCTATTACAAAGTACCCGGGCTACAAAGAGGGGAGGGG
>JAQZBX010030463.1:0-26790 GCA_029593785.1 Cabassous unicinctus | reverse complement strand
AGAAGATATGGAAAGGAGAGATTGAAGGAGAAACAGCTTTAAGAAGAAAACCGTGGATGCAGAGATCTGGGATTAAGACATCTCCTTGGGCCAAGAGAGGAGCCCCACCCATGTCTACAGAGAGGGTGAGTTTTCCCCAGCAGTTGAAGAGGGTGGATGTCCCCACCCGATGTTCTGGGAGAGTTTTGCCACCCCAGGGCACAGGGAGGGTGGAGCACATTCCTCAAAGATTAGGGCAGTTAAGGTCAACACCCCATAGGTCTCAGAGGGTTGTACCTGTCCCCCACGGATTAGAGAAGGCCAGATGGTCAACCCATTGCTCTGAGAGGGTTGAACCTGTATGCCAAAGGTTAGGGGGAATGTTGTCTTCACCTCACTGTACTAGGGGGGCTAGGAATCTAACCCAAAGATTGGGTAGGTGTGGCAATCACCCCAACACTCTTGGAGGGTGAGGTCTGGAGCTTGGTCGACACCCAGATGCTTGATGAGTGTGGAACCAAGAAAATGGCTGTTGGGCAAGCCTGTGGAAAGGGTGGGTTCCCATGTGTCCCCAAGGAGAAGAAACCATCTTCTAAAGAATGACTCTCAGACTTTGAAATCCAATGGAGGATGCCCTGAAGGTTTACTGAACTGTAGAGGATACATGACTCATGTTTAACATCCCAATTTCTCCTTATGATAATAAAATGTTTATCCTTTGTCTTTCCATTGTTTATTAGAAGCAGTTAAATGGTTTTGTAAGTTTCAGAGGTCTGTAGCAGACGGGACTTTGTCTCAAGATGAACTGTATTTGTTTAAAATGATTATGATATGATTTTGTACTTGCATTGTTACTGATTTAAGGTTTTTTGAATATTGTAATGTATTTTTGTAATTTAGAGGGTGGAATGTAGCAATTAGCCAATTTAATGTAATTATGAATTACAAAAATATAATTGGATCATGCTTGTAAACTGATCTGTTAATCGGGGCATGATTAGGTTATGGCAATGGACTGTGGTGAGAGAAGAAACTTAAGCTTTATGGCCTGGTATCTGTGGACTTCTACCCCAAATAAATACCCTTTATAAAGACCAACCCGTTTTTGGTATTTCACATTAGCACCCCTTTGGCTGACTAATACAGTGAAGAATCATTTTCTCTTGCTGCTTTCAGAATTCTCTATCTTTGGTATTTGATGATCTGATTAGTATGTGTCTCAGAGTACATCTATTAGGATTTATTCTGTTTGGAGTACATTGTGCTTTTTGGACATGCATGTTTATGTCTTTCATTAGAGCTGGGAAAATTGGGGCCATTATTTCCTAAATATTCTTTCTACCACTTTCTCTTTTCTTCTCCCTCTGGGATACCCATTTCATACATGTTGGCATACTTTGTGCTCTCCCTCAAATCCTTGACACACTGATTATTTTTTTCTATTCTTTGATCAGTTTTTCTATTCTTTCTTCTATTTGTTCTTCTGGTTGTGTATATAGATTTTCCTATCTTCTAGTTTGCTGGTTCTTTCTTCTGCCTGTTCAGATCTGCTGTTGTGTGAGTCATTTGTATTTTTAATCTTTACTATTGTGCCTTTTATCACCATAATTTCTCTTATGTTGTCTTTCTATATTTTCAAATTCTTCTTTAGGCCGACCAATTGTCTTCTTGATATCTTTTAGCTCTTTATCCATATTTTCCTTCATCTCCATGAATAGATTTAGGAGATTTGTTTAAATTATTTGATTATTTGTTTCAAATTCTGAATCTTCTCTCAAGTTTTAATTTGTTCCCTTGACTAAACCATACTTTCCTGTTTCTTAATATGGCTTGTAATTTTTGCTGATTTCTGGGCATCTGATTATCTTGAGTTAACTCTGAAGGTCAGTTTCTTCCTCTTGTTGATTGGCTTTGGGTTAAGCCTCTTCTTTGATGCTTTGTCTAACTCATTCTAGATCTGTATAATAGCCTGCGATTGTTCAAATTTTCTTAGCTCTTCTTCATCTGATTTTGTCCTGGATATGTGGTACAATTTTTTAAATGGCACTTTTTTGCATGTAATCATTTCACCTCCAGGTGACAGCTTCCTTTCCTCTCTTGCTTCTCTGGGAATCTTGACCTGTTCTGTTTGTTTGTGTGCAGAATTTTCTCACCAGCTCCTATGATTTTTATAAATGCTCTCCTTCATTTATTGGCCACTTTTCTTTACACTTTTCTGTTCTGGGACCCATCCAGCCTTACAGAATTTCATTTAGCCATCCCTCCCCCTTTTGTTTTATTCCATGAGGATTTTCTTTTTCCTGTTTCTTCCCCATTTGGGTATTTTGCCCTGGAAAGCACCGGTGGGATAAATCCAAGTAGGTGGGTCATTCCAGAAAAGTCAGTTTCTGTTTAGGTAATTGTTTTAGTTTGCTAAAGGCTGATGGCAACAATATATCATAAATGAGTTGGCTTTTATAAAAAGAATTTATTGTGTTAAAAGCTTACAGTTCTGAGGCTATGGAACTGTCCAAATCAAGTGATTATCAAAAGATGTTGTCTCACCAAGTTGCAGCTGTGGGCAACCTAGCACATGGCAGTGTCATCTAAAGATGATTTCTCCCCAGTCTCAGCTGAGGGTGCTCAAACACATGGCAGAGCATAATGTCTGTTCTGTCAGTCTCTGCCTTCTCCTCCAGGGTTACTTTCTCTCCAAGATCATCTATGAGTGATCAAGCATATGACTCATCTCTCCACTCTTCTCTGGGCATTATCTCTTTCAGCATCTTGGTGGCCTCTTTCTGTGCTTCTGTGCTCTGCTAATTCCAGCTTCTGGCTGTTGGGACCTCTCTTTCAGGCTCTTAGGATTTCTTTGTCTCTACAGCTTTTTTTCTGTGTCTTCAGCTTTTTAGTCCTCTGTTCATAAAGGAATCCAATAAAATTATCTGGACCCACCAGGGTTCGCACAATCTAATCAAAGACCCTTAACTGTAATGATCTGATCAAAAGTGATCCAATCAAAGATCCCTTAGCTAAATCTAATCAAAAGGTGCCTTCTACAATGGGTTTACAGGCACAGGAATGGGTTTGCTTTAAGAATAGGATTTTCTGGGGTCCACAAAAGACTTAAACAAACACAGTGGTCCAGTAAACAAAACTGGATTGCGTGTGTACACCTCTTGCCAACAGTTCTGCTTAGGGCTCTCTGTTTCTCTCTTTTTTTGGTTTTTCCTGATGTGGGCTCTTTTGTCTGCAGCATGCAGCATGGCTTTTTTTTTTTTTTCTGTTCTAACCTTGATCTCTGAGGACTTGGGTCTCTGTGCCTGGATATGTGTGGGGTTGTATCTTGCTACTTTGAGTGGCTCTATGGTCTGTGTCTAGAGTGGGAGGGACCCAATCCACTGCCTCTGGGCTACTCCCAAGCTGCACAAGACCGTCTAAGTTGGGGGAGAGGGGAATGGATGAGCAGGTTCAGTATGGAAATTTCCTACCTAATATTTTCCTTTTTCTGTGATGCAGCATTTCTGTAGTCCTTATCCATTCTCTACCATCCTCCAGAGTTCTAAGCAACTGGGATTTGTCCTTTTATTCACTGATTCTCTGGGAGGCTTTTTCAGGGGATGTTTTATGTTGCTATGTTGATTACATTAGTCCATACATTTTTTTAAAAACTCTCTTAGCAAGACTTGACTTCCAAGACACTAAATTTTGGGTTTCCTTTTCTCTGATCATTCCTTCTCAGTTTATTTGGCTAGTTCATTTCCTCTTCTGTCACTTATTAAAGTTAGAAAATTCAAGGGACAATCATTGGAACTCTTTTTTAATATCTACATTTGCTTTATTGATGATCCCGTTCTGTACCATGTCTTTAAATGCCATTTCCATGCTATTGCTTCATAAATTTTCTCTTTAGTTGAGATTCAATTCATGGCAACTTCATCCTTTGGTCATCCTTGAGTAGTCCACATCGATCAGATAATACTAAAGGTCCTATTTTCCAAATATATCTGTAATTGAACTACTATTTATCATTTCCATCCAGATCAAACAACTATCATTTCCTACCTGAATTAATGTTCTTCAGTCCTGATGGTTTCTCTCCTTCTTCCCTTGATTCCCTCCCCTAAAGTCCAGAAAGTTGTCCCTTGAATTTTCTCTCACTTCTTTCAATGCTCAAATCTCACCTTGTCAATGAAGAGAATCCTAGTTATCCTAATTAATTCTGCAAACTTCCCTTGCCCTTACTTTCTTTCTCTGTCTTTCTCTCTTTCTTTTCTCTTTCTCTCTCTCAGTGCTTATCACTTTAATATGCAATATGATATTTTAACATGACTTCTGTTGTTGTTGTTGTTTTTAATCTATTTCTCCTGCTAGAATGCAACTCCACAAATATAGACATTTTTCTGGCCTGTATGCTGAT
This sequence comes from Cabassous unicinctus, assembly GCA_029593785.1. Classification (NCBI taxonomy): domain Eukaryota; kingdom Metazoa; phylum Chordata; class Mammalia; order Cingulata; family Chlamyphoridae; genus Cabassous; species Cabassous unicinctus. Next base: position 22,412 of record JAQZBX010030463.1, on the reverse strand, counting down.
GTGTATACAGTAAACAACATAGAAAATTACCTGGCATAGTGCAACTACTCAATTTTTTTTTTAATTTTACCATTTTTAATAGTTAAGTCTTAACTTTAGTTAACCCAAATGTAACACTTTATTAGATAACAAAATTGTTGAATGTACTCCACTCAAAATAAGTAGGTTTAGAAAGTTAACTTACATACACTTACACTGTGGAATTCGGATGCAGAGGATTTTTAAATGCAAGTTTCCGTATGAAAATTATGATGAAATACAGAAGCAATCCCTGCTAAATATTTCAAGTTGGGGAAAAAGGAATCTCCTTTGTAGTTCAATAAACGTTTTTGAATAAGTAAAGCAAGTAAATAAATGAATCTTTCCTAATTCCCCAGAATGCTTAGAATGCAGGCTCATAAATACAAAATTGAGCAATTTCAGTGGGCTAACCTCTTAAATGGCAATGTGTAAATGCATGATAGTTTTGCCTCCAAGTTAAAAACAATTGAATAACATTTACATATCTGTAAAACTAAATACTCTAATTCACGAACAAATGAAGTGACTGCTAGCAAAATGTAACAGAGCTACAAGAGCTTAGTTAGGAATGGAACCAAAAGTATTCTAAGCTAAGGATGTGATATGGATGTACACTCCAAGGTGTAAAATACTTGATGTGCTTGGTTTATTTGTTAAGATCACTAATTCATTTAGCAAACATTTTTGAGAATCTACTCAGACAGAAAATATGCTGGATTCTTAAGGTGCAAAGATAAATGAAACAAGATTACTGTTTTCAATATTTTGGCATCACTTTATTAAGCACCGAAAGTATTTATGTATTATGCTGTTGAGAACATTTCCTTGACTTCTCTTGAACTTGTATATCATGCATAGTCTTGAATAACTGAGACTTTGAACAGGGTTATAGTGTCAAGAGTACTTAGAGTTTTTTGGCACAGGGCAAACATACCCAAGGTGTTATCCTTTAAGACACAACTCTTAGATGTTAATCATGGCTACCCAGTTTGGATGACTGGAAAAAAAAAAGAAAAGAGGCTTAAAAAATATATTTTACTTCAGCAAAGTGTCTGAACCTCCTATTGAGGTGATGTGTTCAAGAGACCCACTAAGAAAGTGCACTCAAGGAAAGCAGATTATTTGACACATGACTGCACCATCTAGATGCACCGTAAAGGAGCAAAACAGGCTCCTCTTTGTCTGGAGGAACCCGCATCCACAGCTGGGTGTGTACTTCTGTTCTTTTCTCTTATTTCTTAATAAACTCTTTTGCTGGCCTAACAAAAATAAAAATAAATAAAAATAAAAAGAAGCCAAACAGATAGGTTCCAATTTATTCTCTGAAGAATGTATATTAGGGATATTATGAGTGTGGCAATGGCTTTTTGCAATTTGGGAGGGAAAAGAAAACAGGAATTGTGTCAACACTCTATACAATTCAAAATACCATTGGCTTAATGCTGAGCCACATTTCATTCTCTGCCTTTCCCAATTTATAGATCCATTGCCAAAAAAAATATTGTAGATGCAATGCCTGACACAGAGAAAATACTTAATAAATATTGTTGACTGGATTACTAAAATAATATTTATGATACAACTAATTAAGTGCACAATAAAAATCAAAGAAAAGGACAAGTTAATAATTCAAAACATATTTTATTTTACTTATTTCTAAAAATTCTGATAACTTGGGCAAACAGAGATAGCAATGTAGTATATAAACCTCATTATCAAAAAAATGAAACATTACAGCTTTTGATGTAATTTCAGCTTTTATTGTTCTTACTTCCATTCTCATTTCAGATTTAGGGCTCTTCCAGAGATTTGGTTTATGCAAATTATACAAGGCCTGATGTGTAACTGCAATATATAAACAAGCTAGATATATGGGGATATCTGTGTTGGGGGATACTGGGAAGATGAAGTGCTCTCCTGACGTATCCTTTCAAAAAGGGCAACTGCTACTCAGTTCTAGCTGACAGACACTTTGAGTATGCTCATTTTTGCTAAGTTTTTGTATTTTTTAAAAAAGCAAAACTCCCAGAAATCTAGGTTTTAACTGTAACTTCCCTATAATTAAATATTGGCACTATTTTGTTTCATAAAATTGGGCCAAAAATATGACCAGTAGGCCATGAGTTTGCAACTTTGGTTTATAAATAATTTTTTAAAGGCAAGTAGATTTTCTGCCATTTAGAAACATTAGTAAATGCCCACTGAATTAATGGCAGTCCAAGTAACAAGCTTGACCCTTTCAGCAATAGTAGCAGTGACAAAAGGACCATTTTCATTTTTTTAAATGATCATCACAATTACATTCTCATTCTATATGCTGTAGCTTTGAGGGAGTTTCACAGTTCTCAAATATTATTTAATTTTATGTTGACAGTGACTCATAATATAGTCATCTTTTTTCATGACTGCACAGATAAGAAAACACGTTTTGTGGTTGGATGTTGTGGGTATGGAATTAATATCATTTGGGAATCCACTAGGACATGCAAGACTAAGGTTTATGCTGCACTCTACAAATACACAGCTTTTTGAAACTCAAAATGTAAATAAATTTAAAACAAATTAGCATGCATGCTAAATTCATTTATCAGATAGGTAACATTTATAAATAAACTTTAATTCAGCTTATTTGAGTAGTAAAGTAGCAAAGATTTGAAAGGGTCATCAGCACATAATATGCTTCACATACCTTCATTAATGATGAGGAAACTGAAATCAGGATAGACTAAATTTTTTACCCGTTGCCATACAGCTAATTTGCACTATAATAGATTTGTGTAGAAGTGAAATCAGAAAACACCAGGATATTGGTAGTGCTGTTGGCTAAGAAAAAGGCTCCTATGGACTATTTTCTGTATGACTACATGCAGTGTTCAATTTCTGAAGTAAATGATGTTGTCACATCTTAAGCTCCTTTATTATTTTGCAATGAGGAATATACTAGTAAAAGAGCAAACTGGTGATCTGAAGAATTTACTCCTGAGATTGACAATAATAATGACACATAATATTTGTTTCATGGAAATATTTTGCAGCTTATATAGTTTGTAAATGTTAATATACTGAATTTTGAGAGAAATGCAATATTGAAATCCACTTTAACATTCTGCATAGATATTAAATTATTTTGAAGATAGCTTTTAGATGTGTTATTTTACAGATTAAACAAGTATTGCTTTTTATTTTATAACTTCATTTTATAAGCATAAATTCTCAGCATTTAAATGATTATCAATCAAGTACTCAAAATCCCTAATTATAGAACAGATGTTTTATTGCTACTCAAGTGAAAAACAGTAAAAGCAAAACTGTCATCACACTTCTTTCAAATTCATTTTACTCTTAATATGTACAGAAAATTCCATAGTCATTTAGAGATGTTCTTGTGTTATTCTTTATACTTTACATTTAACACTAATGAGAATATTATACACTTTTAAAATTGCTAAAGAAAAAATATCTTTTCTTATAAGAAACAGTGCTTTTTACTTTTGTAAATTGTTTATTTCTTCAGTAATTGATTAGTCTCAATCATAGTTCTTGATTTAAATTTTGTGAGATTTGATTTCTGAGGAATTTATCTCTTTAGTTCCTTCAGATGATCAAAGGAGAATAATATTTGTAATACTCATTTTGTTTAAATATTTAAATCACCTAAGAATTACGAAAAGACTTGTAAAATCAAAAATGAAATGTCTTTGTAATGGGATTCTGTAATTACTCCCAACAATGGTCTATCATTTTAGAGGTGAGTAATAATCAGGATATTATAAGGCTAATGTTTATTCATTTCAATGGAAGTAAAATATACCTTTGGAAAATGCCCCAGGCTCATCTCCCGAATCTTTCTTACATATGCTCTGGCCATACTGGATTTCCTTCAATTTTCCTAGGAAGATATTCTCACTGATGTTTAGGAATACTTTACATCCTCAATACCCACTTTGGTTTATACAGTTGACTCTTTCTTGCACTTCTGTTAAAAGTTCCAAGATTGCTTCCTCAATTTCTATCACATAATCCTTCTCATAGTACTCATCCCTAAATGAAGTCATCCTCTTCATTTATTATTTTCATGCTCATTATTAATTTCTCCTTTACAGTGTTTCCTCCTTGAAGACAGAAACCTTAGATGTTTAGTTCACTTAACTACAAAAATTGTTAAGGAATGAGGAATAAAGTTTTGGAGAGTTACTAGAGACAATTGTGTACATTTGAACGAGTGAAACTTGGTAAATGGCTGCAATCCATATAGAGTTCTCCCAAGTCTAGGACTAAACAGTTTTATAGGACATGCATATCTTGTTTCATAGCCTTTCCTTCCCTCCCTCCTTTTTATTCCTCTCTCCCTCCCTCCCTCCCTTCCTTCCTTTCTTTTCACAGGAATATCACTAGTGCTAGGAATATCACTAGTTTCTTTAAAAATTTACAATCATGAGAATTTATTTTGAGGTCTTAATGTTTCCTTGTGTTATTTTTGTCATTAACTTATTGCACTGTTTCAGCCATTAGAAAGCATTCTCTAACACATATCTATGTGTGTGTTTTGTTGTGTCACCTAGAGAAAAACAAGGAAGACATTTGTTATAGAATTTCTTGTAGTTTTGTAGTTTGATTTGTACTTAGCTCAATTTGAGAGATTAAAATGATAAACAAAAGTTTTTGTTTATCCATTTATTTATTCATTCAGTAAATATTTAGTGAGCACTTACTCTGCACCAGAGGTTGATGTAAGCACTGGAAAACAACAATGAACCAATTACACAAAAATGTTGGAACTGTTGTACTTCTCATGTGTGGACAGAATTAATTAATAAAGGTAAAATAAGTAAATTATATAATAAGCTAGAATAAAATAAATTATATAGTAGAATAAGCAGAAAAACTGCTGTAGAGAAAATAGAGTGGCATAAGTACATTTGGAAATGCTGATGAGGGGCTGTTATAATTTAAGTGGTCAGTCAAGGTAGAGCTGTTTGAAAAGGTGACATTTGGCAAAAAAAAAAAATGGCTGAGAAAGGGAAAGACCCTCCCTGAATGAGCTGTTTTGGGAACCCACAGGGTATCTATCTGGAGGGAACTGGAAAAAAGATAAAAAGCCCAGGGGAAAACCATGAGTTTCTTGCCCCTGTGGCTGGAAATGGCCGATGGCTAAGCACCACCCTCAAGGCAAAAAGCTGCTGTGAACCCCTTGACTCCCACCAACCACGAAGCAGGAGGGAATGTTGCCCTGGAGTAAGAGAGTTCTGGCAAAGGGTGGAGAGGGGTTTCCTTTCTGTGGATTTGGTTGCCCAGACCCCTTTGAACTTTAGGGAGCACACCAGCTGGCAAGGGGTGGCCCTGGGAAGAGGAGAGAGGAGAATCTGCTTAGACAGCCTGATTTACCTAGCCAAACTGGGAAAAAGGAACTTGGGTTGTAGAGGGCGGAGTAAGGCAATTGACTAGTCCTGTGCTGGAAATTATCAAAATTCCAATTTCTCTAAGAGAGGTGGATAGTAGGAAGCACTTAATAACCTTCCAAGTGCCTATTTAGTGTCCCCTGGGAGGAGGGGGAAGTCTGGAAGAGGGTTCAGAGTCATTTCTCCTCGGTGAGTTCAGATAACCAAGGTCCCATTTAAATTTCAGAAGGGAACTCAACATGAACAGGAGAGGTGAGGGAGGATCTGCTCACACAGGCTATTATGCCCTGCTGCCATGGGAGAGAAAGCAGTAAGAATAGAAAGGGGACAGGGACAGACAGGCTCCTAATCAGCAACAAAATCTACCCAACTGCGAAGATTCAAACCTGCCTAGGAAAAGTGACTGGATAGATCTCTAGCTAACTGACCCAACTAGAAAGTTTATATCAGTGGAGAAGTCTCCGCTTTGAATATACAAGGTCCCTCGTTCGATTCCCAGCTCTCCTTAGAGGAGTGATCCAACAGGTTATCAATCACCCAGCTGATACTTTAGGGCAGGGAACTTATAGACATTATTTTTGTATTAGCTTCTCTTGGGTCTACTACTTTTCTTTAAAAATGTCCCTTTTTTAAAAAATTTAACTTAGTTTACTCGCTAAAACCTGCTTCAGGGAAGGCTGTTTTTCCTAAGTTTTTGTTTGATTGCTTACTTGAGTGTTTTATGTTTTTTTTTTCCTTCCTCTTTCTTCCCCCTTGATTTTTTTTTAAATTAGGTGCTGCTGTCTTGTTTCTTGTTTGCTGTGCTTCCCCCTTCCTTTGTTTCCCCTCTTTTTGTATACCAATTTTGTCTACCTATACTATTTCTTTTCTTTCCTTCATCTTCCTGTCTTCTGTTTTCTCTTTTTGTTCTTACATTCCACCTCTCTGTGTCTTGTCTTCATTTTTTCTTGTTTTTATTTCTATATCTTCTATTCTGTGTTTTCTTTCTTTTTTTAACCTTTTGCTTATTGTCTTTTCTTTTTGCTTTCTATCTCTCCTTATCATTCTGGCCTTTTAATTCATTCTAGATATTTTTCTGTATTCGGTTTTTCATTTCATTGTTTGTACCCCACTTTTATTCTTATTCCTCTGCACTTCTTACATGAGTTAATTATTTATTTTCCTAGGTATTATATGGTTCTTCTTCTACCTTTTACTATTATTATTACTATTATACTTTTTCTTTTCTTACCTCTTTCCCTTTCCTTGGCCTTAATCTTTTACTTTCAAGGGAACATAGACAACAGCAAGGAAATAGAAAAAGAGGAACAAAGTGTCAGAGAGAAAACCTACCATGCACATAAAAACAGCAACTAAACAAAACCCTAGAGAGACAAACTAATCAACTGAATAAACCCATCAAGATAAAGAGATGCCTAAACACCAACAAAAATTATAAAACATACCTAGAAATAAGAAGACATGGACCAGTCCAATGAACAAACTAAAAACCAGGAGGAGATGCAGAACATGGAACAACTAATCAGAGCTGTCCAAACAAATATCATGAAACAACGTAATGAAGTGAAGGAAGAGATTAAGGATATTAAGAAGACACTGGGAGAACATACTGAAGAAATTGTAAATTTAATAAAAAGGTAAAAGATATACTGGTGATAAATGCACAATCCAAGGAATCAAAAATACACTGGAAGCATATAACAGCAGATTTGAACAGGCAGAGGAAAGAATTAGCTATGTGGAAGACAGTACATCTGAAATCAAACAGATAGTAGAACAGATAGAAAGATAGAAAAAACCCAGCAGGGACTTAAGGATCTGAATGACAACACATAACGCACAAACGTATACATTATAGGCATCCCATAGGGAGAAGAAAAGGGAAAGGGGGAAAAAGTGTTGGAGGAAATAATAGCTGAAAAGTTCCCAACCTTATTGAAGGAGATGGATGTACATGTCCAGGAAGTGCAGCTCACCCCAAACTGTATCAATCCCAACAAGCCTACTCCAAGACAAATAATTGCAAATTGTCCAATGTTCAAGACAAGAGAATAATGAAAGCAGCAAGAGAAAAAAGAACTATCACATACAAGGAAAGCTCAATAAGATTAAGTGCTGACCTCTCATATGTAAACATGGAGGCAAGAAGGCAGTGGTATGACATAGTCAAGGTGCTTAAAGGAAAAAACAACCAGCCAAGAATCTCCTATCCAGCAAAGCTGACATTCAAAAATGATGGAGATTTCAAAATATTCACAGGCAAACAGAAATTAAGAGAGAATGCCAATAAGAAACCTGCCCTTTGAGAAATATTAAAGGGAGTACTGCAAGTTGAAAGGAAAAAACAGGAGAGAGAGAGTTGGAGGAGAGCGTAATAAAAAATAAAAAAAATAGAGAAATAAAAACAACATATGGCATACATAAACACAAAGAAAACATGGCTAATGTAAGTAATTCCTTGAGAATAATAAAACTGAATGTTAATGGATTAAACTCACCAGTCAAGAGACACAGATTGGCAGAATGGATAAGGAAATATGACCCAATAATATGCTGTACACTAGAAACCCAACGTAGACCCAAGGATTCAAGAAGGCTGAAAGTGAATGGCTGGAAAACAATTTTACAAGCAAACAATAACCAAAAAAGGGCAGGAGTAGCTATACCAATATCAGACAAAATAGACTTTAAATGTAAAACTATTTTAAGAGACAAAGATGGGCACTATATATTAGTAAAAGGGGTAATCTTTTAAGAAGAAAGAACAATCATAAACATTTATGCACCTAACCAGGTCACCTCAAAGTACATGAGGCAAACACTGGAAAACCTAAGTGGAGAATTGGATGCCTCTACAATTACGGTGGGGGACTTTAATGCACCATTATCACCATTAGATAGAACATCTCAACAGAGTATCAATAAAGAAACAAAAACTGAAGAATACATTAGAGGATCTGGACCTAATAGACATATACAGAATATTACACCCAAATACAGTGGAATATACATTCTTCTCAAGTGCACATAGATAATTCTCCAAGATAGACCACATGCTAGGCCACAGAACAATTCATAATGAATTCAGAAAGATTGAAATTATACAAAGTAATTTCTCTTACCACAGTGGAATGAAGCTGGAAATCAGTAAAGGCTAGAGAACCACATTAAACACAAAGATATGGAAGTTAAACAACACAGTCTTAGACAAACAGCGGGTCAAGGAGGAAATTTCTAAACAAAGCAATAATTACCTTGAAGCAAATGAAAATGACAATACAAAATATCAAAACCTATGGGATGCAGCAAAAGCTTTACTGGGAAGGAAATTCATAGCCATGAACGAATATGTTAAAAAAGAAGGAAGAGCTAAAGTTGAGCCCCTAACTGCACACCTAGAGAAATTAGAAAAAGAACAACAAACTAACCTGAAAGAAAGTAGAAAGAAGGAAATAACAAAGATTAGAGAAGATCTAAATAAAATAGAAAATTTAAAAAGCAGTAGAAAACATAAACAAACCAAAAGCTGGTTCTTTGAGAAGATCAATAAAATTAATAAACCCTTAATTAGACTAACAAAGAAAAAAGAGAGAGGATGAAAATACACAAAGTAAGGAACGAGGGAGGGGATATCACAACTGATCCAAACAGAATTAAAAAGTATCATAAGAGAATACTTTGAATAATTAAATGCAAACAAGAAAGGTAATTTAGAGGAAATGGACAAATTCCTACAAAAACACAAACAGCTTACATTGATGAAAGAAGAAATTGATAAACTCTACTGACCAATCACAGGTACGGAGATTAAATTTGTCATCAAAAACCTCCCAACTAAGAAGAGCCCAAGACTGGATGGCTTCATAGGTGAATTCTACCAATTATTCTGGAGAGAACTAGCACCAATCCTCCTTAAACCTTTCCAAAAAATAGAAGTAGAAGGAACATTGCCTCACTCATTCTATAATGCCAACATTACCTTAATATCAAAGCCAAACAGAGACGCCACAAGAAAGTAAAATTATGGACCAATGTCTCTAATGAACCTAGATGCTAAGATCCTCAAGAAAATACTTGCTAATCATATTCAACAGCACATCAAATGAAATATACACCAGGATCAAGCAGGTTTCATCCCTGGTGTGCCAAGATGGTTCAACATAAGAAAATGAATCAATGTAATCCACCACATAGACAGATCGAAAGAAGAAAATCACATGATCATCTTTATAGACACAGAGAAAGCATTTGACAAAATACAGCACCCTTTCCTGATAAAAACACTGAAAAGGAGAGGAATAGAAGGAAACTTCTTCAACATGGTAAGGGGTATATATGAAAATCTCAGAGCTAAAATCATATACAATGTTGATATGCTAAAAGCTTTCCCTCTAAGATCGGGAACTAGACAAGGATGCCCACTATCACTACTACTATTTAGCATTGTGTTAGAACTACTTGCTCGAGCACTGAGGCAAGAAAAAGATATAAAAGGCATCCAAATTGGAAAGAGAGAACTCAAAATTTCACTATTTGCAGACAACATGATCCTATAGATAGAAAGCCCTGAGAAATCTACAACAAAGCTTCTAGAACTTATAAATGAGTTCAGTAAAGTCACAGGTTATAAGATAAATGCACCAAAATCAGTAGAATTTCTGTACCACAATAATGAGCAAACTGAGGAGGAAATCAAGAAAAAAATACCATTCACAATAGCAACTAAAAGAATCAAATACCTAGGAATAAATTTAAAGATGTAAATGACCTATACACAGAAAACTACACAACACTCCTAAAGGAAATCAAAGAATACTTAAATAAATGGAAGAATATTCCCTGTTCATGGATGGAAAGACTAAACATCATTAAGATGTCTATCTTACTCAAATTGATCTACAGATTTAATGCAATCCCAATAAAAATTAACACAACATATTTTCAGGATTTGAAAAAGTAACTAGGAAATTTATTTGGAAGGGCAAGAGGACTCAATAGCCAAAGACATATTGAAAAAGAAAAATGAAATGGAGGAATCACACTACATGGCTTTAAACATACTACAAAGCTACACTGGTCAAAACTGCATGCTATTGGCACAAAGATAGAAATACTGACCAATGGATCTGAATTGAGAGTTCTGATATAGATCCTAGCATATTCAACAAAGTCACCAAGCCTACTCAACTGGGAGAGAATGGCCTCTTGAACAAATGGTGCTTGGAGAACTGGATATCCATATCCAAAAGAATGAGAGAGAAACACCAGGTTACACCTTATACAAAAATCAACTTAGGATGGATTAAAGCTCTAAATATAAGAGGCAAGACCATAAAGACCTTGGAAGATAATGTAGGGAAGCATCTACAGCACCTTGTAATAAGAAATGGCTTCATGATCTTCACACTGAAAACACGAGCAGTGAAAGAAAAAATTGATAAATGAGATCTCAAAATTAAAACCTTTTCCACCTCAAAGGAGTTTGTCAAGAAAGGGAAAAGACAGCCTACCCAATGGAAGAAAATATTTGGTAACCATATATCTGATAGGATCTTAATATCCAGTATATATAAAGAAATCCTATATCTCGAAAGTAAAAAGACATACAATCTATTTAAAAAATGGGCAAGTGATTTGAATACACCCTTCTCCAAAGAAGAAATACAAATCACTGAAAAGCATATGAAAAGATGCTCAGCATCTCTAGCTAGTATGGAAATGCAAATCAAAACTACAATGAGATACCATCTTACACCCATTAGACTAGTGGCCATTAAAAATACAGAGGACAACAAGTGTCGGAAAGGATGTGGAGGAATGGGAACCCTTATCCACTGCTGGTGGGAATGTAGAATGGTCCAGGCATTTTGGAGGACAATTTGGCGGTTCCTAAAAAACTAACTATAGATCTGCCATATATCCAGCAATTCCACTATTGGGTATATACCCAGAAGAATAGAAAGCAAGGACATGAACAGATATATTCACACCAATGTGTATAGCAACATTGTTCACTATTGCCAAAAGTTGGAATTAACCAAAATTCCCATCAACAGATGAATGGATAAACAAAATGTAGTATATACATACAATTGAATATTACTCAGCTATAATAAGGAATACAGTACTAATACATGGGATAACATGGATGAATCTTGAGGATCTTCTTTTGAGTGAAGCAAGCCAGGCATTGAAGCACAAATATTACATGACCTCCCCGATATGAATTAATCAAATCGAGCAGACTCAGAGAGCGAGAGTCTGGAAGACAGGTTTATAGGAAATAGAAAGGGAGAAGGTGGTTGTGAGCCAAAGCCCATACAGGTAAAATCTATGATAAGGTGGAAGTGAGTAGTTGGCAGTGAAGGGATACTACTGGGTTAGGCAGTGCAAGGTTGACAAGGGGGTAGGGTGGGGGATTGGGTTGGATGGTCTATGGAATTGGGCGGAGGTTTGGGGGATGGAGCAGGTGAACACTGGGGATTGACATGTACGTGGTTGAAACTACAATGTTGAGAAAGCTCTTTTGGCAATATGACAAGGAAGGGTTACTGGGTTAGGGTGTTGGATGGGAGATATTCAGGACAGGGCACACCTGGGGCAGTCTTCTAGAGAATGTGCAAGTGATCATTTGTCACAATGTGTTGTATTAGTGGGTGGAGACCTATATAATGAGCTAGAAGGAGTTGGACTCCCATCCTGGGGAGGCCCGATATGTTCTCAAACAGAATGATGGGGGTCTCCCAAGAGAATGTGCGGTTCCTAATAGGGGAGGACAGACTAGTGTGTTAAGCCCTCAGCGTTATTGCACTTATATGTGAATGTTTTCCTTCAAGGAATGAAGCCTGGTGGTCACTGTGGGCCCTGAGGAGAGAGGGAGGGAGGAATAGAATAGATGGAAAAGGGGGTATTTAGGAGGCAATGAAAGTGTTTTGCATAATCTTGCAATGATGGATACAGGCCAAGTTAAATTTCATCAAAAATTTATAAAAGTGTATGGTCTAAAATATAAACCACAATGTACACCATTGACCACGGTTAGTAGCTATGTTTCAATATTTGTACATCAGTTGTAACAAATGTACCATTCACATATCAAAAGTTTATTAATGTGGGAAGGGGGAAAGGGGGGAGGATGTTGAGTATATTGGAGTCCCCTATATTCTGTATGTGCCTTTACTGTGACCTAAAACTTCTTTGAAGAGAAAATGAAAAAAAGTACAACACTGGGAAAGAAATGAAAGAAAATGCCACTACAGTGATAAAAGGCAAAACGTCAAAAAAATTTTTTTTAAATATTTTTCAGTATTTTTTAATAGGCCAATTTTAAAATTTTGGTTTAGCTTTAGTTTTTCTAAATTGTTATGTATTTTATTTCTTATGCTTATACCTATCATTATTATTTCATTTTCCTATTAATTTTATTTGGTGATATTCTTGACTTCATTTTTGAAGTTTTGAATCACAGAAGGTTTACAGCTGTGTTAGGGGAAGATCATTGGTGTGGGGTGTCAGTAATGGGGTACACATGGGAGGAAGTTCACTTGGGCATACATGTAAGGTATATAAATGTGTTCAAATGTTCATGGGGCATTGCCACAATGGATAGAGATTCAAACAATAACTGAAAGAATATTGAATTTCCATTCTGGGGAGCTCTGCCACATTCTCTAATGGAACAGCAACAATCCCCCAAGTATAGGGGCAATGACTAGTGAAGAAGGATGGTCCATTGATGGGCCCTTGGTACTGATGACTATTTTTATGAGCCTTTGCTCTTGAAATTGCAACTTACCCTAGTGTTGTAGGGTGCCTAAGAGTTATCTTTTGATAGCCTCCGTGTTGTTCAAATGTAGCCTCTATCTAAGCCAAACTGAGCATATAAATGCATTTTCTTCCCCCCAATGTTGGACATGACTCCCAGGGATGAGCCTCCCTGACATTGAGGGATTTCTATCAAGCACTGGCTAATGATGCAACTGGAAAAAGACCTTGAATAAAAGGGGAAAAGGTAAAGACAAATGAGTTTATATGGCTAAGGGACTTCAAAGTGAGTCAGGAGATCATCAGAGAGGTAATGCTTATGCATGTCTCATCAGGATCTCTTAGACTTCCTAAGTGGATACTACCCCAAAAAGTGAGGCTCCTGAGGGCTCTAGAGATACCCAGGTCCTACGGTCAGGGCAGATAGCTCCAGAGTTTGGTGCCTTACCAGTGGGTCCTAATTTGGAGTTTGTGCTCCTGAATGTCACAGAGTTGGACTCAGTTGTGACTTCTGTACACATGCCTCTTCTGCCCCTTCTATTTTAACCTATAGTTGGTGCTGGAGTTGGTAGGTGTACATCCAAGCAACTTGAATCTTTGGGCTGCCCATGTGCAGCTGGGGCCTGAGCCTCAGCAGAGTTGCAATACCTACTCTCCTGTTCATTGGACTCACCCAGAACAACTAACAAGGAGGTGAGGTTGGACAACCACCACACAAAGGAACTGAGGGGATCTACAACTGCAAGCAAGAAAATCCCATCCATCAGCCATATGGGATCGAAGCCCCCTCTCAATTAGAGGTGGAGCAGGCATCACCATCCCATAATCCTCAGGGTTGGGTAATAAAATATGGACTAGAGTGGACTTACTAGTATTCTACTATAGACTTATTGGGATTCTAGCAAAGGGAGAAATTATATCACTGATGTGGAGACAGTGGCCACTGGAGGTGCTGTACTCAGGGAAAGGGAAAAAGAGATCTAATGTGGGAGCATTTTCAGGACTTGAATTGTCCTGAATGGCATTTCATTGACAGATACAAGCCATTATATATCCTGCCATAACCTACGTAATTGTGTGGGAGAGAGTGCAACCTCAATGTAAACTATTATCCGTACTTAGTGGTAATGCTCCAAAATGTGTTCATCAATTGCAATGAATGTACCACACTAATGAAAGAAATTGTTAATGTGGGGAAAAGTGGGAAGTGTGGGGAGTGGGGCATATGGGAATCCCTTATATTTTTTATGTAGTATTTTATGCAATCTAAACATCTTTTAAAAATAAAATAAAAAATATATATATTTTTAAAAGGTGACATTTGAGCGAAGATAAGACTGTAGTGAGGGAGTAATTCATGTCATTAACTGTGATGAGGGAATACCAGACAGTTTAGGCCAAAGCTCTTAGATGCCTTCCATGTTTGAGTAAAAGTAAGGAGACCAGTGAGGCTGGAAGATAATGAGCAAAGAGCAGAGATTATGTCAGAGAAATAATCAGGGCAAAATTGCGTAATTATGTCAAGTGCAAATAAACCAATGATTAATAAGCCAACAATTACCATATAAGTATTTTTGGACAGACTGACCTGTGGGAAGTACAATACAAGCAGCAGAATTGAGGAATAGTGAGTAGAATGATATTTTAGAGCAGTTTCTCTAAGAGGAGTGGGGAGAAGGAGTGTTGGCCATCCACCAAGGGACATTTGGCAAGATCTGCAGACATTTTTGATTGTCAGGACCTTTGTGGGGTGTGACTACAACTAGTGGATATTGGACAGGAATGATGCTAAGCGTCTTACACTGCCTCTCCAACAACAATGAATTTTCAGGCCCCAAGTGCCAATAGTGCTGAGGTTGAGAGCCCCCGTTTAGTGAATGGAAGTACAGTGGTGAGGTAAGGGCTCTCAGCATATTGTTCTATTGTTTAGGACAATATTATAGGTCTTTTATATTTTGAAATGTGGGCAAGGGGTTAAGAATTGCTGAAATGAATGAAGAGAGGGTAAAAGAAGGCACAATCAAGCATCAACTCATTCAAAAATTAATCCATGAAGGAATATTTATATAAAAGTATTTCCTTGAGGCTATTCCACATCCTTTCTATTCAACGGTATATAGAAGGGTGTATCTTATGTAATAGTAAAATTAGGCCAAGAAAAGCAGTTGTTTTAAGAAATGAAGCTAGAATTCATAAGTAGAAAACATTTTTATTCAGACAAAAAGAAGTTTTAAATTTCCAATTGCAGGTATATGAGGACTGCCACAAGTTGAGAAGGACATTTGTTCAGGTCAATATAAAGAAGTGCCATTCACAGGAAGCATCATTGTGGTCATGTTTCATCTGTAATTGAATAAAGCCAACAGGCATTCTTGGGTTTTTGTTTGGCACTGCAGAATCTGGAATTTATCTTCATGCAGAATCAATTCTTCAGAATCACTAACAGATTATAAAGTCATTTTAGACTATGCCAAAATCTTGGAAAATATTTCATTCCACTATTTAAGAGGCACTATTATTCTGGAGCAGTCTTCTTCCTGCTTTTCTTCCAGCATTGTTGTCTGTTAGTTTTGTCACTTGCATGATCAGTTTCTGTCCTGGAGTCTTGTTTATTCTGATTCCCCCCAAGCAAGCAGATATTCTAAGGTATTAAATGACCTTAAAAATAATAAGCTCTTATACTTGTAATTAGAAGTTACCATGAGCATAAAAATAGGTTTTAGACTCACAAATGATACTGTAACCACTTGTCATTGCTTGCCTTTTTGAAAATAGAATCTAAATTACCAGCCTTATATATAAATGCTATATTCTGATTCCACCTAAAACATATTTCCTCTAAGGAAAAAAAAATGGCAGTGTGGCTCATGGAAGGAAAATAATACGATGGAAATGTCAGGTCTCAGAGTGATAATTTGGCTTCCTCTGTTGCCTGGCTGCTACATGACCTTCAGCAATCCCACTGGCTTCTCTGGCCCTTAATTTATCCATTTCTAAGTGAGCATAACACCACTAGCTGAAGCTCAAGAGATGGTTGTGAGGAAACTTTAATAAAAATGCACTTTTCAAAAATGCAGCATAAATGCTAAATAGAATAAAATATGCCTTACTTCCACTACATTTATGGGAGGTTTATGCGTGGGTTCTCCTTTAATGATGAGCACCTCACTGAGCTTCAGCAACCTTTTGAAATACCATAGAAGCAATCCATTTATTTATGCAAGAGACAGTTAGATAAGTCTGTTATTCACACAGAGAAGCAAATTGATCATCCAATATATATTCTGATTCAGAAATCTATTCGTAACTGCTGTTAAAGGTAAAGGGTATAGTGATGCATTTTGAAATAGAATAGTATACTATATTTTATATTTCGGTGCAAATGGAAGTGTAGTAGATTGAATATTTTTATTCTAATTCATCAGACTTTTAGGGGGTTTTAGAGAAAATATAATATGAAGACAATATAATCAAACCCCATTTTAACGAACTCCAGAGGAAGTAGGTATAGATGTGGGAACTGTGTTCTAGATTAAATTCATTACTAGATTTCTTATTTTAATTTACTTTCACATATACAGTTACAGATAAATGGAATAAAAATAAAGTAAATAATTCTGTAATTAGAATTTTGTTAATTAGGCTAAGCTTGTCAAATTGATATAATTCATTCCTTCAAATGTGAAATATTTTTAATGAGCCCTTTAATACTGTTTACTTTGAATTAATATATCAAATTAATTAATGAGGTTTAGTTATAAAAATATAGTGCTTTGAGAATCTCAAAATCCTATTGCCTGTAACTAGACAGACATTGAATATACATTGAGTTCTCAATTTGCAGACTTTATGTACCATTGAAGAATTGGGCATAAATTAGATAGTATATTGAATATTCAACTTTCTCATCATAATTTTCCATTTTTAAAAATTAAAGTGAACATATTGTTACCCAAAGTAATTCAAAGCTCATGAAGTATTTAATTTTGACATCCTAATAATATGACATTTTAAAAATTTTATTTGTAGCACATTCATAGATTCCTAAAATGCTGAAAACAGAAGAGACAGTAGGAATTACCTAGTTTAGTGGTTACCAAAACTGGTTGCTCATTTCAATTATATTTGAAATTCTTATAACAACAACAATAATATTAACAGAGATTACTAGCCCCCAACTGACTAAATAGATATGAAGTTGGACATGAAATATTTTAAAAATTAGTTTTTCAGTAATATTGCTGTGCAAGCTGTGATAGAATCCATCAATCCAATTAATATATTACTTAATAAAGGAGAAAATTGAGTCCCAGAAATGTTGAGTAATTTGTTAAGAATGAGTAGCTTATTGGCAACACCAAGACTAGAGACCAAGTTTCCAGGGACAGAGTCTGCATTATAACGTTTTTCCCTGATAAAGAAAACACATTTTATACTGAAATTCTATAAATTTCAGCTCTACAAAATGAGCTAGTGTTCAGGATTTTTCAGTTGCCTGCATGTGTTCTTTCATGTCTGTGTGTGTGTATGTATTGGGTTTGTTTGTCTTGTTATTTTTTGGTTTTCTTTTTTAGGTACCTGGGAGCCGGGGATTGAATCCAGGACCTCGTTAGTGAGACGCCGGTGCTCAACAACTGACCCACATCGGCTTCCCTGAGTTTTTTTTTTTTCATTTGTTTTGCTTGTTGTTTGTTTTTTGTTTTGTTTTGTTTTGTTTTATTTAGGAGGCACTGGGAACAGAACCTAGGACCTCCCATGTGGGAAGCTGGTGCTCAATTGCTTGAGCCACATCCAGTACCTGTATTGGTTTTTACTTTTCCCTTGCATCATGTTCCCTTTTCCCTTATTTGGCACCTATTTTTCCCTTTAATAAAGAGACTGAATGTAAGTTTAGGCTTAGGTTGTATATATTTGATACTTTTATTCTGATAATTTTAAAAATAATTTTGAATAAAAAGTATGTCTTCTGAACATTTCCAAAAAGATCTTACAGGAGGTAAACACCAGACTGACTGGCCAAGATGCATAATATATGCAGTGTGAGAGAAGGCAGAATAGTGAGATAAAATAAAATCCAGGCTTTTGAGAGCTACACCTCTGATGGAAAGAGGCCCAGTGGGGCATAGTGGTATCAGAAATGACTCGGGGTCGGTAATTGTGGGCTTTGCATTGGATGTTTGTAAATAGGACATCAAACATACCATTAACTACTTACTCTTTCTTACAGAAAATGTATGGCTGTTCATAGGTTCGTTGTCATATTTAACAATCCAACACAGATCCCAAAGGCCAAAAATTCTGAAGAATTAAAGGAGTGAACGTGATTGCTATTATCACTCTTAATGGTTCTCTTAGAATACTCTGAACATTGAACCGGTATTCTAAATTTTAGATTAATTTTGTTAAACTTGAATGCTACATTGCTTGATATATTCCTCATCATAAAGTCACAGTCATTGATATGGATATATTTTTAAATGTCTTTAAAACAATCATGAATTAAGTTCAGGTAACTTCAGCATCAACACAAATGTCTATATTCAGCCCAAGCCTCTTCTCTTACCCCCATATTGGTATATATAAATGCCTATTTTACATATTCATTCAAATGACTCAAAGGCATTTCAAGTTATTTAGCAAAACAAAATTTGATGTATTAATGTATGTTTCCTTTTCATTCACCAGGAATTTTCTTACTTCCCTACTCCTCTGTATTAGAGTTCTCTAGAAACACAGAAACAATAGTATATAGAGAGATAGATAGATAATAAGAAATTAACCAGTGCAATTGTGGGGACTGGAAAGTTCAAATTCCGTAGGGTAGGTTAGAGGCTGGAAATTCCAAGAGGAGTTATGTTGAAGTCTTTATTCTGATTCCTTAAGGAGGCCAGAGAGGAATGAAGGATGTAGCCTGGAGGCAGAACTCTTATTCTTGAAACTCTCAGTGTAGCTTTTAAGATTTCCTACTGATTAGATAAGACCCAACAATACTGTTGAGGATAAAGTCCTTTACTTTAAGTTAACTCTTGGTAGGTGCTAATGGCATCTATGAAATATCTCCATAGTAACAACTAAGCCAGTATTTGACCAAACAGTTAACCATTTATGATCTAGGTAAGTGGATACACAAAATTAGCCACCACACTACATTTCACCCAAAGATGTACATTGCTTCAGGTGAAAAATTAGGAAAGGAAAAGAAAAGTTGTGACTTCTCTCTGGCTTTTACGTTCACTTTATAAACCTTGGAAAATTCCGGGTGTCAATAAAAACATATGCACAAAGAAGGAGCAAAATATAGAGGCTTTCCCCAGGGACCACTATAACTAAAAATCATTCACTTGGGCTGAGAGAAAGTGAGCTAAAAGAGAGTTAGATACTAGAGAGAAGGAACTGGCCATCCTTACTGAACAGAAGCCAAGTAAGGTGGCAAGATATCAGGGAGAGCACTGTGGTATGCGGTAACTGAGCACAGAGGCCATTTGTAGCCAGGTAGAGATTCCTGGGGCTCCAGGGTAGGACCAAAGAAAGACAATTCTATGTCCTTAAGAGCAAGGTGGAAGTAGTAGAGTGGACTGGGCACTAAAAAACACAACAGTGAACCAATGTTAAAATACACAAGTTAATGAACATCTCACAGGGGCTGTGCATGGGTTTATGACTCTCAAGCCTGTGGGAACAACAGAAGTCACTCACAGTCCTGTGGGGAGAGTGTCTCTTAATTAATGTGTAGAGACGGGTCATTTAAAATAGAAATTATTTTCAGTCAAACATTTGAATATTATATATCTGATACAACTGAGATTGCTAACTGAGCTACTAAGAGGCCAAAAAATGACATGGGCAATATTGATCTCCTGAATTTTTCTCAAAAGCTGTATACAACCAGCCTAACAAATCCTGGACTCTTCCAGTGCTTCTTGTCTTAGTGAATCAGTTATCTCATTGTACAATCCCAAAACTTAGGAATCATTTTCTTCTCATCTCCCATATGAAATCTATCATCAATTATAGTTGATTTATCCAACCAAAGAACTTTCAGATTTATGTTTTTATAACAAATATTTTAGCATCAGTGGCCTCAATTACTGTAATTTCCTCCCATATGGTCTATGTTACCACAAGTGAGGCCTGTGGAAAAACAAATGGATGAGCTATTCCGATGGATCTTCCCAGTACCCCAGAGAATCTAGCTAAATAGCAGCTGTGAAGACACATGAGTTGTTTTGGAGGCAACAGGGTAACTGGCAAAGAGATATTGGACACCAATCAGTCAAAAAAGTATTTGGAATGTTAATATGCACACTTTCGTATTCCAAATACATATACCCAATACCCACATACACTCATTCCCACACACAAACACCTCTTTAATGCCTTTCTCTTGCTCTTAGAATAAAGACTGTATTTTTTAGTATGGCCTACATGGTTCTCTGTGGTCTCCTCTTGAGCAACCATCTCCAACCTTACTTTGTTTTTAGTTCACTCAGTATGCCATATTTTCTCTTATTAGAGTGCTTTTGCATGGGCTGGTGCCTCTATTTGTATTGCTTTTTCATCCCTTTCACATGATTACTCCCACTCATTTTCAGAACTCAGTTAAACTATCACATCTTAGTAAATTCCCTCTGTTACTAGCTCTAAAGATTTATTTATTTATTTATTTATCCCCTCCTTGTTGCTTGTGTTTGCTGTGTCCATTTGCTGTGTGTTTTTTCTGTGTCTGCTTATCTCCCCCTTGCTGCGAGGTCTTGCTGCATCAGCCCACTGCGCTGCGCGGGCCGGCCTGCCCTCACAAGGAGGCCCCGGGAAGTGAACCCGGGGCCTCCCATATGGTAAATGGGAGCTCTATTGATTGAGCCACACCCGCTTCCCTGTTACTAGCTCTAATGCATTTTTACTACGTAGCACTTTTAAAATTTAACACTTATTTTTGTGATTTTATGATCAATGTCATAATGTCCTTTACTGAGAAGACTCAGCACACCAAGAACCATGTTTGTTGTTTTCTCAGAGCCTAATAATGCTTGGTAGGTGCTCAGTAAATAATCATACAAAGAACAAATAAATAAATGAAATTATCATTGTTAACATCTCAACTCACATTTGTATAGTGCTTTACAGTTCTATCATAGTTGGACCAAAAGAGCTTTAAAACATATCCATCCAAATATAATTTTAAAAAAGTATCTTTTTATATTCATCAATCTGCAAGTCAGCATATTTGCAGCTATTTGAGGATCCTATTCCTGCTTCATTCTGAAATGTTTTGATGCCACAATGCCAATTTCTAATGACCACCTGAAAAAAAGTAAATACTACCAAAGACAACAACGGTAGCCCTAAGACTATATCATAGGTGAGGTACATTTTATATAATATTACAAAAACTTGTTTAGAATTACTGAATTAACATTCCCATGGAAGCTCAAACCTCTATTTTATTAAGTAGCAGTTCCAAATTACTTGCTACAGCTTTAAATATCCCTGGTCTTTTAATTTTTACAGTTTCAGATTTTATCACCCATTTTTTAAACTTGTTTAATGCTTAAAAAAATCACTGTAATAATTTTACAAAATAATTTCAAACATATGTCATTTTCATAGTTCTCTGAATAACTAAGATATGCATTATCACATCCACCGCCATTTTATTCAGTGAGGGCCCCAAAGTTCAATAAGTTTGAATGACTTGCCCAAGACTGTGCAAGTAGATGTGAAATTTAAATCAGTCTTGTAATGCCAAATATCACTTTTCTACTTCATAATTTTTCTCTCCTGAAAAAAATACCGTGTGCTCAAAGTTAGCTTAATTTCCGAGCAGGGTTTCTAGTAAATAAATCATATCAACAACTGATTGTCCCATCCCGCGGGACAAGTCAACTGAGACTCCGAGTTACCCAAAGAAGGAATGAGACGTAGACGCGGTAAAGCAATAGCTGTGCACTTTATTCTAATAGCATGGCTCTTTTGCTGCTCTGCTGCTCTGCTGCTGGTCTTCTGCTGTTGTTCTTCTCTTCTTCTGCCCAAGGGTTACAAATCAGCTCTTTTATAGAGCAGGGAAAAGGGGAGTGCATTAAGGCTTAGGTGTAGATATATGATTGGGTAATTTGAGTTGCTAGGCGTGGTTAAGATGGTGACTATTCGCGCGTGCGGGAACATTGTGGCGCGAACGGGGAGGAGGGTGAGGATTGGTGGGTTTAAAGATGGGTAGCGGTTTGGGATTGG
>JAQZBX010030462.1:0-26795 GCA_029593785.1 Cabassous unicinctus | reverse complement strand
GGTGATGAATCTATTCATAATGTCGTGCTCCATCACCACCAATTACCAAAACGTATCCATCATCTCAACTTTCAATTCCCCACCCCCAACCATACCCTTACTAAACTCTATTCTAATTGCTAATTTCTGACTCTTTGAATTTGCATATGTGAGATCTTGAAATATTTTTCAATTGTGCCTGGTTTATTTCATTCAACATTATGTCTTCAAGGTTCATAAATGTTGTAGGATATAGCAGAATTTCATTTATTTTAATAGCTGAATAATAGCCTATTTTATGTTTATGTCACAATTTGTTTATCCAATCTTATATTGATGGATATTTGAATTGTTTCCACTATTTGGCAATTGTGAATAATGCTGTTATAAACATCACTCTGCAAATATTATTTCAATTCCTTACTTTCAATTCTTTGGTGTGTATATCTAGGAGTGGTATTGCTGGGTCATATGGTAACGCTATACTTACCTTTCTGAGGAAATGCCAAACTCTTTTTCACAATGGCTGCACCATTTTACAATACCAACAACAGCATACCAGGGCTCCAATTTTTCCACATTCTTGCCAACAAATATTTTTCATTTTCTAAATAGTAGCCATTTTAGTGGGTATGAAATTGTATCACATGATTTTGAGTTGCATTTTCAAATGGCTAAAGATGTTGACTGTCTTTTCCTCTGCTTATTGACCTTTTGTATATCTTCTTTGAAGATATGTCTATTGAAGACCCTTGCCTGTTTTTAAATTGGGTTATTTGTCTTTTGTTGTTGAGTTGTAGGATTTCTTTTATAATGTGGATATTGAACCCTTATCATACATGTGATTTCCAAATATTTTCTCCCATTCCATAGGTTTTTTCACACTCATAACACAGTCATTTGATATGCAAAACTTTTTAATTTTGATGGCGTCTGATTTATATATTTTCCTTTTATTACATTAGGTCTCATTTATATATTTTTTCTTTTATTGCACATGCTTTTATTGTAAAGTTTAGGAAAGCATTGCCTAAAACAAGGCCCTGAAATATTTCCATACATTTCATTTTCTTCTAGGATTTTTTTCATTTTAGTGCTTATATTTAGTTCTTTGATCGATTTTGAGTTAAATTTTGTATATGGTGTGAGGTAGGGGTACACTCATTTTTGCACATAGACCTTATTTTTCCAGCTTAATTTGTTAAAAGGAATAATCTCCCACATTGAGTTGACTTGGAACCTCTGTTAAAAATCAATTTGCTATCTTCTAGAGTTGGAAAGAAGACAGGCAGGCTTCCTGTGTATAGGGGAAGTGTTGGGGCACCAGATGAAAGGTTTGCAGGTGGCTGGCAAGTGGGCAACTTGCTGGGCATGGGAGGAAATGGTGGGGCCACAGGATGATGGTGCATGGGCAGGCAATGAGGGAAGGCCTTGCTGGGCAAGGGGGAGACCTGGCACAGCTATGGGGCAAGAAGCACACAGGTCCTGGGAGGAGGGTCATGTTGGGCACAGGGGTAACCAGTGGGGCTTGGGGTGAGTGGCACACAGGAGGCCGGCAAAGCAGGGGGCAATTTTCAGACATGGAAGGAAGCAGCAGGACCATAGGTTAAGCAACACATGAGTGACCAATGCAGAGGACCTTGCCAGGTGTGTGGGAAAGTGGCAGGTGCACAGGGCATGTGGCATGGGCAGCCAGGTGGGCATTGCTGGGAGCAGAGGGAAGAGACTGGGTACTTGTGAGGGAAGCCTCACTGTCACAGGCAGGTGCAGGCCAACACAGGGAGAAAAGGGTCAACTATACTCAGATTCTTGAGTCAGGGGAACACAGTACAAGGTTCAGGAAGATACAAGGACATGGGGACTGAGAGAGGCCAATGTAGAAGAATTGACTTTTGGGCAGATCTGTGCCACTTTCATGGGTCCATGGTCTGGTTCTTACCATTTAAACACAAGCAATTCTAAAAATTTAGAATAAGTTACACCAAGTTTCAAAGAATAGTATCCTAAGAACAACAAAATCCTAAGAACAACAAAAAAAATAGTCAAGAGAGAAAATGACTGAAAGAGTAAACTAATCAAAATAAACAGATGCCTAGATATCATAACAAAATGACAAGCCATACTAAAAAAAATGAAGAAATGGTGTAGTAAAAGTAACAATGTAAAAAGACAGAGAAAACACAGAATTTGGAACAACTAATTAATGATGTCCATTAAAATCTCCTAAATCAATTCAAGAAATGAAGGAAGAGACAAAGAATATTAAGACACTGAGTGTACATACAGAAGAAATTGTAAACAAATAGAAAAATAACAGATCTTATGGTAAGTAAGTGCACAACAGAAAAAATGAAATATACAATAGAAGCACACAACAGCAAATTTGAACAGGTAGAGAAAAGCACTAGTGAATCACACAGAAGAAGAAATAAAGAAAAAATGGAAATCATTGATCAGGGTTTCAGGGAAATGAATAACAGCATGTAATGCACAAACACATCATGAGTGTCCCAGAATGAGAAGAGAAGGGAAATGAAATGGGGCAGAAGGAGAGTTTGAGAAAATAATGGCTGAAAAATTTCCCAATTCTTATGAGGTACATAGATGTGCGTGTCCAGGAAGTGCAGCATACTCCAAACAGAATAAATTCTAGCAGAACTTCTCAGAAAAACATACTAATCAGATTGTCAATTGCCAGCTATAAAGAGAGAATCCTGAAAGCAGGAAGAGAAAAGCAACCCATCAAATATAAGGGATATATGGTAAGATTAAGTGCTTATTTCTCACCTGAAATCATGGAAGGCAGAAGGCAATGGTTTGACATATTTTAGTACTGAAAGAGAAAAACTGCCAGCTAAGAATTCTGTATCCAGCAAAATTGCCCTTCAATAATGAGGGAGAGATCAGAATATTCTGATATAAACAGAAATTGAGAGAATGTGTCAAAAGGAGTCCTGCCCGTCAAGAAATACTAAAGGGAGTTAAGCAAGCTGAAAGGAAAAGACATAGTGATTTGGAAGACAGAGTAGAAAAGAAGATTATTAACGGTAACTAAAAGGGTAAAAAGAGGGGGGAAAAACCATAAGATATGATATATAAAATCCTAAAGATAAAATTCTTGAAGTAAATATTGCCTTTACAGTCATAACATTGAATGTTAATGGATTAAACTCCCCAATTAATAAGCACAGATTGGCAGAATGGATAAAAAATTTGATCCAACTTTATGCTATCTAGAAGAGACTCAACTTAGAACCAAGGACACAAATAGCTTGCAAGTGAAAGGATGGAAAATGATTTTCCATGCAAACAGAAACCAAAAAAGAGATGGAATATATATAGCAATATCAGAAAAAAGAGACATTGAATGCAAAACTGTTATAAGAGAAAAAGAAAGGCACTATATATTAATAAAAGGGGCAATCTACCAAGAAGAACAATCATAAATATCTATGAACCTCCAAAATACATGAGGCGAACACTGGCAAAATTGAGGGAAGAAATAGATACCTCTAGAATATAGTGAGGGATTTAAATAGACTACTCTCAACAGTACATAGAAAATCTAGACAGAGGATCAATTTAAAAAAACAAACAGAGATCTTGTATAATATGGTAAATGAACAAGACCAAATGACATATACATGACATTAATCCCCAAAACAGTAGAATAAGCATTCTTCTTAAGTGCTCATGGATCATTCTCCAAGATAGACCACATGTTAGGACATAGAGCAAATCTCTATGAGTTTAGAAAGATTGAAATTCTACAAAGCACTTTCTCTGACCACAAAAGAAAGAATCTGGGAATCAATAATGGGTTGAGAGCTGCAGTATTCAAAAATATATTAAATCACACATTCATAAACAATCAGTGGGTCAAAGAAGAAATTGCAGGAGAAATCAGTTAAAATCTTAAAGCAAATGAACACAACACATCAAAAGTTATGGGACACAGTGAAGTCTGTGCTAAGAGGCAAATATATAGCTATAGGCTAACATTAGAAAAGAAGAGATGGGATTCAGTATGGCGAGATAGGGAATAGCAGGCTGCATTCTTCCTCTAGAAACTGGGAAGGTTGGCAGGCTTGCTGGACATAAGGGAAGCTGGGATGACGGGTAATAGGAAAGGGAGGCTGAAGAGAAGGGCTTTCCTAGCTGGGTACCAGGTAAAGGGGAGCCACCCAGTCAGCTCTGGAGAAGAAGAGAGCGTATATACTTGCAAGCCCAAGAGGAGAGGAAAACTGCCCAGTCAGCTCTGGAGGGTGACAGAACAGGTGCTACTGGGGAGTGATCCCACAGACAGGCCTATGTCACATCTTCTTAGGGTAGGGGAGAGCCAGGCTAGCCATTAGGAGAGCTGAGGGAACTTAGCCAGGAGGTTTTTCCCTCCCTTTTTTTTCATTTTCCTTTTTTTTTTTTCTTCTGGGTATTGGCAGAGAGGCTGGCTGTGAATAATTGATTGGTAGGCACAAGCAGCTGGAGAGTAGACTGTAGAGTCTCTGGTGGCCTGAGAGGGAGGCCTGTTTATTTTTTTCAGTGCAGGGTGATCAATTTTCCAAAACAGACATCCTGAGAGGTGGAGCCTAGCCAGTCTTGGTGGTATGAGAAGGAGACCCAGATTTCATTTCCTTTTGTTTTCTTTTGCTTTGCTTATTTTCTTCTTTGCTTCCTTATTTTCATTTCTTCTGTTTTTTCTACTTTTCATTCTTCTATTCACATTTCTCAAGTCTTTTATTTCTCCCCTTTTAAAATTTTTCTTTTTTCCTCCCTTTGTATTATTTATTATTATTTTCCTGTCTTTTTATTTTTCTCTTTCCTTACTCCTTTTATCTTCCTTTTATTTTCCCTCTTTTTCTTCCTTCCTTTCTACATTTCTGTTTTGTCTTTCTTTATTCTCTTCTCACTTATCCAAAATTTTATTTTATGTTATTCTATTTTATTCCAGTCTGTACTAAATTTTCATGTTTTTCTCACCTTTCAAAATTTTTATTACTGCTTAATATATATATGACCTATCAATATGCTTTCTACAAGAAACTCACCTTAGATCCAGGGATAAAAACAAGTTCCAAGTGAAAGTTTGGAAAATGATTTTACATGCAAACATTAATGACAAAAAGGCAGAAGCAGCTAGATTAATATTGGACAAAATAGACTTTAAATGGAAAACTGTTGTAAGAGACAAAGAAGGATCCTATATATTAAGAAAGGGTTAATCTACCAATATGAAAGAATAATCATAAGAATTTATACATGTAACAAGGAAGCCCCAAAATACTTGAGGCAAACACTAGCAAAACTAAGGGGAGAAAAAGATGCCTCAACAATCATAATGTGGAGACTTCAAAACACCATTATCACCATTAGATAAAATATCTCAACAGAGACTCAAAAAGAAAGAGACCTTGAATACTTCATTAGCAGAACTAGATATGATGGACTTATACACAGCATTCTACTCAAAGGAGTAGGATATACATTCTTCTTGAGTGCTCTAACATCATTCTCCAGGATAGACCACATGCTAGGTCATAGAAAAAGTCACAATAATTTAGAAAGTTATAAATGATATAAAACACTTTCTCTGACCACAACTGAATGAAACTAAAAGTCAATAAAGGAAGAAATGCAATAGGCATAAATATGTGGAAGTTAACAATCTCTTAAACTATCAGTAAGCCAAGGAGGAAATTGCCAGAGAATTCAGTAACTACCTAGAAGCAAATGAAAATGGGAATAAAACATATCAAAATTTATGGAATGCAGCTATATCAGTTCTGAGAGGGAGATGCATAGCCTTAAATTCCTATATTTAAAAAGCAGAAAGAGCTAAAACCAAAGACTTAATTGCACACCTGGAGGAATTACAGAAAGAAAAATAAACCTATCCCCAAACAAGCAGAAGGAAAGAAATAACAAAGATTAGAGTAGAATTAAATGAAATAGAGGGGGAAAAAAAGTAACATTAGAAAGAATTAACAAAACCAAAAGCTGATTCTTGGAGAAGATGAATAAAAATGACAAACCTTAGCTGAACTAACAAAGAAAAAATGAGAGAAGATGCACATAAATCAGAAATGAGAGAGAGGATATCATCACTGATCCCACAGATATAGAGTATCATAAAAGTGACTTTTTCCAGCAAGATGGACAATTTAGATGAAATACACAAATTTCAAAAACACACAAGCAACCTACATTGATGAAAGAAGAAATAGAAAAACTCAAAAGAATAATCACAAGTAATGAGATTGAACAAATCTTCAAACACCTCCCAACCAAGAAAAGCCCAGGCCCAGATGGCTTCACAGGTGAATTCTACAAGTCATTCCAGAAAGAACTAACATATATCATGCTCAAAATCTATGAAAAAATAGAAGTGGAGGGAATATTACGTAACTCATTCAACAATGCCAATATCACCCTAATACCAAAGCCACATAAAGATGCAATGAGAAAATTATACAACAGAACAATCTCTTTCATGAACTTAGATGCTAAAATCCTAAGCAAATTAATTGCTAATTGAATCCAACAACACATCAATCAAATTATACACAATGATCAAGTGGGCTTTATCCCAAGTATGCAAGGATAATTCAACATAAAAAATCACTTAATGTAATACACCACTGTATTAGTCAGTCAAAGGGGTGCTGATGCAAAATACCAGAAATCTGTTGGCTTTTTTATTTGGGGTAGAAGCTTACAGTTACTAGGCTACAAAGTGTAGTTACTTCCCTCACCAAGGTCTGTTGCCACATGTTGGCACAAGATGGCTACCATTGTCTGCAAGGTTTCAGCCTTCTTCTTCTCCCTCTTAAGGCTCAGTTGTCCCAGCTTCTTCCAATATCAGTTATAGGCTGGGATAAGTCTCATCTCTCTCCCGGGAATTGTCTCTCCAGGTTCAGCTGCTCTGTTTTCTCCAAAAGGTTAGCTGTAGACACTCAGGCTCTCTCTCTTCCCAGGGCATCTGCTATGTCTATGGAGCTCTCTCTATTCCTCTGTGTTCTTCTGTGTATTTACTGCATGATGATCCAGCATCAAAAAACTTCACTGTCTCCTCTGCCATGTCATTTTCTCTGTGAGTCTCCACCACCAAGGGGGTAGTGCCTCAACATACTACTGATGTAGTCCAATCAAAGCCCTAATCATGATGTAATCAAGTAATAAAGAAACATCTGAAGTTAATAAAATCTAATATTCCCAAAGGAACATACCAGTTTACAAATATAATCCAATATATATTTTTGGAATTCATAAACAATATCAAACTGTTACAACCACATAAAGAGATTGAAGGAAAAAACAATGTCATCATCACTATTGATGCAGAAATGGCATTCAATAAACTACAGAATCCGTTTTTGACAAAACACTTCAAAAGATAGGATTAGAAGGAAACTTCCTCAACATGAGAAAGGGCATATATGAAAAACGCACAGCTGACCTCATACTCAATGTTGAAATACTAAAGGCTTTCCCTCTAAGATCTGGAAGAAGACAAGAATGACCTCTGTCACCACTTTCATTTAGCATTGTATTAAACATATTTACTTCAGCACTTAGGCAAGAAAAAGAAATAAAACCACCCAAGTTGGAAGAGAAGAAAAACTTTCACTACTTGCATGATCCTATACATAGAATTCCTGAACAATCTACAACAAAGCTTCTGGAGCTTATAAACTAGTTCAGTAAAGTGGTGGGATATAGGTTCAACATACAAAAATCAGTAGCATTTCTGTACACTAATAATGAGCAATCTGAGGAGGAAATCAGAAAAAATTCATTTACAATAGCAATGAAAAATATCAAATATCTAAGAATAAATTTAACTAAGTGTAGCAATTTGATATTGATTATGAAATTCAAAAATAGATACCGGATTATGTTTGTAACCTGGTTCATTTCTCTGGGTATATTAGATTATCTTGGATTCAGAAGTTTTACTTTTATTTAATTAAATAATGATTGAGGCTTTGGTTGGGACACATCAGTAGGATGTTGAGTCCCCCCCCCCTTGGTGGGTGGGGGCTCACAGAGAAACTGCACCACAGAGAAGGGAGATTGGAGTTTTGAGCTGGAGCCCAGGAAATAAACACAATAGAGAGAGGAGAGCAGCTGAGCTTGGATAAAATTGAGCCCCAGGGAGAGAGACAAAGCCTAGAGAGCCCGATACCCTACAGCTGATATTGGCTGAAGCTGTGACCATGGGGACTTAAGAGGAAGAGAGCAGCTGAGCCCAGAGAGAATGTAGGCTGAGGAGAGAGATGGGACTTAACCCAGGCTATAACAGATATTGGAGGAAGCTGGGACTATAGAGCCTTGGGAAGAAGAGGAAGGCAAACTTTAGTGAGCATAGCAGTTTGGCAGTTTGGTGTAGTTATGAATTCCAAAAGTAGATATTGGATTTTGCTTGTAAACTGGCCTGTGAATCTGGGCATGATTAAGTAATGATTAGGGCATTGACTGGGCCACATCATTAGGGCATTGAGCCCACCCCTTGGTGGATGGGGTCTCAAAGATAAAAAGACCTGGCAAAGGACAGAATTGGAGCAGTTTTGACGTTGGAATTCTGATGAGGAAGGAGAGAAGGTCCTGGTAAAGAG
This sequence comes from Cabassous unicinctus, assembly GCA_029593785.1. Lineage (NCBI taxonomy): Eukaryota > Metazoa > Chordata > Mammalia > Cingulata > Chlamyphoridae > Cabassous > Cabassous unicinctus. The sequence goes on along the minus strand of JAQZBX010030462.1, from coordinate 18,204 downwards.
CCAAGCTATTCACCTGACAGGTCACAGCTGGTCTTGTGGAGAGAGGCAAAGCCTAGAGAGCTTCATTGTCTAGAGCTGACCTTGTGGAGGAAACAGAGGAACTGAGCACAGAGAGAAATGGAGCCCTGGGAAGAGAGGAACCCAAGGAGCCTGAGCCCTGGCAAATATCGGCAGCTGTCTTGCTCCAACACATAGCAACAGATTTTGGTGAAGAAAGAAACTTATGCTTTATGGCCTGGTAACTGTAAGCTTCTACTCCAAATAAATACCCTTTATAAATATAAACCGGTTTCTGGTAATTTGCATCAGCACCCCTTTGGGTGACTAATGCAGTGAGGGAAGTAGCTTATGCTTTATGGCCTGGTAACTGTAAGCTTCTACCCCAAAATAAATACCCTTTTTAAAAGCCAGCAGATTTCTGGTATTTTGCATCAGCACCCCTTTGGCTGACTAATACACTAAGTATGTAAAGGACTTGTACACAGGAAACCACACAACATTGTTAAAGGAAATCACAGAAAACCTAAATGGATGAATATTCCATGTTCATGGATTGGAAGGCTCAATATCTTTACTTTATCTCTCCTAGCAGAATAGATAAAGAGATATCATGAAATCCCCATAAAAGCTCCAAAAGCATTTTTTACTGAACTGGAAAAGCCAATTATAAAATTTATTTCTCAGGGTATGTGGTCCAGAATAGCCAAAAACATCTTGAAAATTAAATACAAAATTGGAGAAATTACACTACCTCACATTAAAGCATACTACAAAGTAACAGTGGTCAAAATTGCATGATATTGGCACAAGGATAGAAATACTGACTAATGGAACAAAATAGAGAGTTCAGACATAAATCCTCACATACACAACCAAATGATAAGTCCATCAAGCCCACAGAATAGTCTCTTCAACAACAAAAAAATGGTCCTTGGAGAACTTGATATCCATATCCAAAAGAATGAAAGAGGATCACCATTTCCTGTCCTGTATAAAAATTAACTCTAGATGGATCAAAGACCTAAGAAGTAAAACCAAAACCATAAAGATCCTGAAAGATAATATAGGAAGCATCTACAAGATCTGGTAGTAGGAAATGATTTCATAAACTTTAAACCCAAAGAACTGAGAATCAAAGAAAAAATTGATAAATAGGACCTCCTCAAATTTGAAAACTTTTGTGTTTCTAAGGAGTTCATCAAGAAAGTGAAAAGTCAGCTTAATGACTGGGAGAAAATATTTGGGAACGACCTATGTGATAAGGGCTAAATATCCAGAATATATAAAGAAACCTTCATCTCAAAAATAAAAAGAAAAATAGCCTATTTACATAACAGGTAAGAAATTTGAACAGACACTTTTCCAAAGAGGAAACACAAATGGCTGAAATGTACCTGAAAAGATGTAGAATGTCACTAGCTATTAGGGAAATTCAAATTAAAAAGTACAATGAGATATCATCTTACGTCTCTTAGAATTTTTGCTATTAAAAAAAGGTAAACTGCAAGCATTGGGGAGGATGTGGAGGAATAGGAACACCCATCCACTGATAATCGGAATGTAGACTGGTGCAGCCACTGCTGGGGGTAGGTTGGGCAGTTTTGCAGAAATTTATGTATAGAATTATGATAAGACATGGCAAACCCACTACTAAGAATATACCCAGAAGAATTGAAATTAGGGACACGAACATTGGATGCCAATGTACATCACAGCATATTTATAACTGCCCAAAGTTGAAAACAACCCAAGTGTCCATACATTGAAGAATGGATAAACAAAATGTGATATATACAAACAATGAAATATTACTTAGCTGTACGAAGGAATTCTTGAAACATATGACAACATGGATGAATTTCAAAGACCTTATGATGAGTGAAGTAAAGCCCTCTGTATTAATTCTTATACTTATAAACTTTATATCTATTTCCTGAGAGTTACCTCCCGAAAACCTCCTTGTTATTCAAATGCAGCCTCTCTCTAAGCCAAACTCAGCAAATAATCTCACGACCTTATCCCTAGTGATGAGCCTACCTATCACAAAGGGATTATTACCAAGGGACAACCAGGAATGCATTTAAAATAAGACTTTGGCCAAAAGAGGAAGAAATTAAATGGAAAAGAATTTTTACAGCTAATAGATTTCAAAATGAGATGTGAGGTCATTTCAGAGGTTACATTTATGCAGAACTCAGGTGGATCTCACTAACTGCCACAATAAACAAAGCCACAAATCCAGGTGCTCCTGAGGGCTCTAGAGACATCTGGACACTTTAAGCAAGACAAAGAACTCCATGAAATCAACTCCCCATCAATGGGTATTACCTTGATATATGTGATAACCTATTTCCCCAATGTAAGATAGTTAGGCTCATTTATAATAAACCTACATGTGATTCATCTACCCCTTTTATTTGAACCTATAATTAGCACTATATCCATTAGATATATGTCACAGAGACTTAAATCTTTGGTCATATAATGGTTGAGCCCTCAATCTTAGCAGAGTTACAGCCAACACCTATTCTCCAGGTCATTGGACTCACCCAGGAAATCAGCTCAAATATTGATGATGGATAACAGCCATTCCAAAAAGCAGAATTATCTACAACTGAAGGAAAAGCAGTTCCCTCCATATGCCCCATAAGATCTAAGCTCCTTCTCAATCTGAAGCAGAGCAGGTATCACCATCTCAAAATCCTCAAGATTGAGGAATGAACAAACATAAGGGTGGAATGCAATCTTGGACCAAATTAGGTTTATTATTGTATTAATAGAAGAACTTGTATTATAGATATAAAGATAGTGGTTACCAGATGTTCTTAGGGAAGGAGGTGGGAGAAATATGTGGAACATAGGGCTTTTTAGTGTATTGGAGAAGCTTTGCATGATATTGGAATGATAAAGGCCATTATACATTTTGTCAAAACCTTAAAAATTACACAGGGCAACGTGTAAACCATAGCATAAACTGTAGACCATGGTTATTAGCAATTCTTCAATATTTGTTCATCAATTGTAACAAATATACCACACTCATGTAATATGTTATTAATAAGGGAAAATGTGAGAGAGGAAGGGGGTAGGTATATGGGAATCTCCTATATTTTTTATGTAACTTTTCTGTAATCAAGAATTTCTTTGAAAATAATTTTAGAAAAAGAAAACTAACAGTACTAAAATCAAAGAGTTAACTACAAGCCTCAAGGAACTAGAAAAAGAACAGCAAATTAGTTCCAATGCAAGCAAAAGGAAAGAAACAATAAAGATTAGGGGAAAAATAAAGGAAATTGAGAACAAAAAACTATAAAGAGAATGAACTAAAACAAAATATAGTTTTCTGAGACTAATAAAATGGACAAAACCCATAGCTAGACTAACAAAAAAAGTGAGAAGATGCAAATAAATAAATTAAGAAACAAGAAAGGGGTCATCACCACCTACCCCACAGAAATAAAATGGATCATAAGAGGATGCTATGAACAAATGTATTCCAACAAATTAGACAACTTAGATGGAATGGACAAATTCCTAGAACACACGAAAATCCTACACTGGCTAAAAAAGAAAGAGTAGACCTCAACATACCAATCACAATTAATGCTGTTGAATCACTCATTAAAAAAAACTCTCAACAGAAAAAGCCCAAGGCCAAAGTACTTCAAAGGTAAATTACAAAAATCATTCCAAAAAGAAAAATATTGACTAGAATTGTGCAAAGATGGTGATGGAATAACAAGCAGAGCTGAATGCTCTCACAAAAACAATGGCAAAAGAGCCAAACTGTCTGAGGGATCTGCTTTGGGGATCAGCAATCCAGGACAGTGCTATACAACTCCCAGGAGGGTGAGGGACAGAGAGACAAAGAAGATGAAACAACAAATGTGAGTTACCAAGCCCCCATGGCATATGGGAAGGGCTCCCTTCCCCCACTGCCAAGATAATATGCTAGGATAAAATACCTGGCTCACTGCAGCAAACTGAGAGAGTAACATATCTTCCTCCTTGTCAGCTGTTTCAAGGGAAAAGGGAGGTGAGATCACATTGCTTTTCTTCAGTAAATTCAGTCAGTAAAGACTGCTTTGAGCCTCCGATCTCGAGATTCAACAAGGAACACCGGAAAGCCAAGACTGAAACACCTCCATCGAAAGGTGTGCTGACTAGCACCATCTGGTGGCTGGTATGGAAATTGCATGGACAAAAACTGTTCACACTCTGTATCCAACCCCTGGGAGAAACTCTGTGCCCCACTAGTGAGCCCTTGGCCTGATTTTGAAAACTTAGACTGGACAATTTTAAAGACTGAGAATAAGTTGAAACAAATATCAAAAAAGAACTGTGAAAAAAATCAACATGCAAGAGAGAGAAATTGGCCATCAGATTGCATTCATCAACATATTAAGATGCCTAAATATCAGCAAAAATTATGAATCATAATGGGAAACAGGAAGAGATGGCCCAGCCAAAAGAAAAAACAAATATTCTGAAGAGATACAGGATTTAATACAATTAATCAGTGATAATCACACAACTCTCCTAAATCACTTCAAAGAACTTAAGAAAAATATGACTAAAGAAATAAAGGATATTAAGAAGTCACTAGAATAGCATAAAGAACAATTTGAAAGCCTGCAAAGAAAAGTAACAGACATTATTGGAATGAAAGACATGATATGTGAGATTCAAAATATATTTGATGCACATAAGAGCAGATGTGAATTGCTTGAAGACAGAATTAGTGATTTTGAAGACAGAATATCTGAACTAGAAAAGACAGGAGAACAGATAGAGGAAAGAATAGGGGGAAAAATGGAACAAAGTCCCAGAGAATTGAATGACAACACAAAATGCACAAACATTCACATTATTGCTGTCCCAGAAGGAGAAGAAAATGGACAAGACACATAAAGAATATTTCAGGAAATAATGACTGATGACTTAACAACCATTACAAAGGACATAAATGCCAATATCCAAGAAGGACAATGTACCCCAAACAGAATAAATCTGAATAGACCTACCTCATGACTATTCAGTAGGACAATATCAGAAATAAAAAGAGGATTATAAAAGCAGCAAAAGAAAAGAAAAGCATCACCTACAAGGGAAACTCAATAAGATCAAGTGCTGGCCTCTCATCAGAAACCTGGGAGGAGAGAAGAAATCTGTATGAGGTATTTAAGGAATGGAAATAGAAAAACTGCCAGCCAAGAATTCTGTATCCAGCAAAGCTGCCCTTCAAAAATGAGGATAAGTTCAAAGTCTTCAGAGACAAACAGAAATGATAGAATATGTTACCAAAAGGTCAGATCTGCAGGAGATGCTAAAGTGGGTGCTGCAACCTGAAAGGAAAACATAAAGATGAGAGATTTGGAGAATTGTTTAGAAATGAAGATTATTAGGAAGGAGAAATTAAAAGATAAGTATATCTTTTGAATATTCTTATATTTAGAATAGAATGATATGACAACAGAGAGCTGAAGGACAAAATGGATTAAGTAAATAATGCCTGTACATTAATAACACTGAATGTTGATGGATTGAACTCCCCAATCAAAAGACATAGACTAATTGAAAGGATAAAATTTGTGAGTCATCTTTGTGTTGTCTACAAGAGACCTACCTCAGACATAAGGATGTGTATGCCAGGTTAAAAGTGAAAGGTTGGAAATAGTTATTCCATGCCACTAGTAACCAAATAAGAGCTGAAATAGACCAGATAAATGTCAAATAACAGCATTATAATATATGAACAATAATTACTAAGTGCAACTGGCAAATTAGTCCTGTGATCAGTATTCTATATATATATATTTTTTATACAAAATAAACATATGCTTTTAATTGAGGAGGACTGGAGAAAAGATATATTTTTGGATAATTCTTTTTTCTTTAACCCTTTCTTATTCATACTGTAGCAGTTTGATATTGTTTATGAATTCCAAAAATAGATATTGGATTATGTTTGTAAACATAATCCTCTGGTTTGTTCCTCTGGGCATATTAGGCTATATTGGATTCAAAAGTTTCACTTTTACTTGGTCAAATAATGACTAAGGCTTTGATTGGGTGACATCAGTAGGATGTGCACCCTTGATCAGTGGGAACTCACAATGAAACTTCACTGCAGAGAAGGGAGTTCAGAGTTTTGATCCCAGCCCCTGGGAAGTAAACACACAGGAGAAGCAGATATGTGAGGAAAAAGAGAAAGTTCTGTTAGACACAGCCGAGGCCCAGGGAAGAGAGATGAGCCATTTGCCTGAGAGGTTACAGCTGACCTTGTGGAGAGAGGAGAGCAGTTGAGTCTTGAGACAATCAAGCCCTGGGAAGAGAGACAAGACTTATCATAGCCTAGACCTGATATTGGAAGAAGCTGAGACTATGGAGTCTTGAGAGGAAGAGGAAGACTGAACATTGACAGCCATCTTGCTCCAACACATGGCAGCAGACTTTGGTGAGGGAAGTAACTTACACTTTATGGCCTGGGAACTGTAAACTTCTACCCTAAATAAATATTTTTGACAAAAGCAACAGATTTCTGGTATTTTGCATCAGCACCCCTTTGGCTGACTAATACACATACTCTAATTAAAACAATCTATCTGGGTCAATAATGATTTAACATATCTACTGTTGAACAAGATTTTGAGTTTTTCTGACTCATAAAATTTTGAATTGGAAAATTGTTATCTGCTGTAATTCATTCCAATATATTTTGAAGAATTCCCAAATAGGAAATTGATTTTCTAGAAAGAATTATGGTGTAAATGGAAATTAAATAACTAAACCAATAATTTATTTCATTCTTAAAGATTATTATGTCCAAAGTTTAGAGATGTAATACAAAAATGTGAATTGAGGCATAACTATTGCTTATTATATTTTATTTATTATTTACATTTATAAAGGTTTGTTGTAATGTTATCTATTATTTGTAATTGATTATATTAATTCTAACTTGGGCTTGATGTGTTTTTTAAAATTTGTAATTTCTTTTAATCTATTTTTCTATTTATTTTACAATTTTCCAATAACAGACTTTTTAACAGCTAAAAAAACCCATTGATTATACACTTTGGATAGATCATATCATATGAGAATATATTTCAATAAAATGGCATAATAAACAAATGAATAATTGTGCAAGAATTGCCAGAATTAGCCACTATGTACTGCAGGGGAAACAGAGATTGAGAGGTGAAGAATTTTCTTGTGTGTCTGTTTTTTGTTTATTATTAATGTTATTGAAATAATGAAAATGCTTTAATAATGATTGAAGTGATGAACACACAAATATGTGATTATACCAAATACCATTGATTGTACACTTTGGATAAATTGAATGCTTTATTAATATGTATCAATAAAATCGATTTGTTAAATATAGAAAAATATTAATCTTGCTCAAACTCTCAAAATATTACAGAAGGGGAGCAGGTGTAGCTCTGTGGTGGAGCACATTCTTCACATGTACAAGGTTCCAGGTTCAGTCCCCAGTACCTCTTAAAAGATATTGAAAAAAGGGAATACTACGTAATGCATTGTATGAAGACAACATCATACTAATAGAAAAGACAGATAAAGATGTTACAAGAAAAGAAATTTACAGACCAATCTCAATAATGAACATTGATGCAAATATTCTCAAGAAAATACTTGGAAATTGTATCCAACAATATATTAAATGATTATACACCATGATTAAATGTCTTAAGGTATGCAAGCATGGTCCAAGAGAAGAAAATCAATTATTATAATACATCATAATAAAAAAATTGATGGAGAAAACTTACATGATCATCTCTTTTGATGCAGAAAAGTATGCAACATTGCAAAAGGAAATCTAAGAAAATCTAAATAAATGGAAGGATATTCTGTGTTCACAGATTGAAAGACTAAATATCATTAACATGTCAATTCCATCCTAATTGATTTACAGATTCAATAAAATCCTAATATAAATTCCAAAAAACTTTTTGCAGAAATGGAAAATCTTATCAAATTTATTTGGAAGGATAAAGGGTCCCAAGCACCCCAAAATTCTTAAAAATAAGAAAGGAATTGGAGGACTCATGCAATCTGACTTTAAAGCATATTACAAAACTACAGTGGTCAAAATATTGGCACAAAGATAGACATATTGACCAATGGAATGGTAATGAGAGTTCAAAAACAGACCCACACATCTATGAATAACTTACATTTCACAAGGCTGCCAAGTCTACTCCACTGGGACAGAATAGTCCCTTCATCAAATGGTGTTGGGAAAACTGTAAGTCCATATCTAAAAAAGTAAAGAGAATCCCCATATCACAGCCTATACAAAAATTAACTCTAAATATGAGATGTGACCATAAAACTTCTAAAAGAAATTTTAGGAAATCATGTCTGAGATATTGTGGTTGGCAATAGATTCATAAACTTTATGCACAAAGCACAAGCATTAAAAAAAATTAGATTAATGGGACCTCCTCAAAATTAAAAAAAAAATTGTATTTCAAAGGAGTTTCTCAAGGAAGTGAGAAGTCAGTCTACTCAGTGGGAGAAAAATTTTGGTAACCACATATCCAGTAAGGGTCTAATACCCAGCATATATAAAGAAATCCTAAAACTCAAGAACAAAAAAAAGACAAATTCATTGAAGTATAAATTTGAAGATAGGCGACCAGGAGATACAATCTGAGTAGAGAATGGGGAGCCAGTGCTTAATCATTGCAGAGTTTATAATTAGGTTGCTTGCATTGGTTTGGAAATGGACAGAAGTAATGGTAGCACAACAGTGGGACTGTGATTAACAGCTCTGAAGTATGTCTGTGGGTATGATTAAAAGGGGAAGCTTTGGGTTCTATATGATGCTAGATAGAAAGCCAGAGGATCAAATGTGGGATTCTATAATACAGTGACCCTTGTGGTCATTGAGGATTGTAGTTAATGGTGCAAATATAGGAATGTTCTTTCAGTATCTGTAACAAAGTTGTGTCACTTATACAGAAAACTGATGAGGGTGTGGTATATGGTAGCCTGCTGCAGGTGAAAGCCTCATCTTCAGAAAAAAAAGAGAGGAGAATAAGAACTTTAAATGAGAGGCACAACAAGCATATAATTAATGCTCTGTCTGCCAATTAATATAATCCTGGTAAGAAATTAAAGATGGGATATTGTTGGGTGTCCTGACAGACAGGACCTTTTCAATGTCTTAAAAATTATATAGGTAGATATTTCTATGGATATAAATGTATCCTTATTGCCATAGGTATGTTTTCCAGATAAAGGCTCATAGTCTAGCTAACAAAATATTAAATTTTCTCTATGAATGTCCAGCTACTTTCTCAAATAGACAATAAAAAACTCTGGAGTACATGTGTGTCACCTGATAAAAGAAAAAGTCCAATAAGCCAAGCTCTTCATCTTAAGGCTTACACTTTTGAGTCTTATTCCTGTAATAATGAAACTAAGCCTAAGTATAATTAATGCCCAAGAGTTACCTCATGAAAACCTCCTTGTAACTCAAATGTGGCCTCTCTCTAACACACTCTGAAAATAAACAGTACATTCACCCAGATGTGGGCCATGACTCCCAGGGATGAGCTTCCCTGGCATAGAGGGGTGATTAACAACCGTTATTCAGCAATGCATTTGGAGAAAGACCTTGGCAAAAAGGGGGAAATATTAAATAAAATAGAGTTTCTATATCTAAGAGATTTCAAAGTGAGTCAGGAAGTCATTGAGATGTTACACTTATGTAAGTCTCAGCTAGATTTCACAAACAGCCACAGTTAACAAAGCCTCAGCCAAAGTGCTCCTAAGGTCTGGGGACATCTGGACAACATAGGCAAGCCATAGGACCTCACAAAATCAACAAACCTCAGAGGCCCCTATCTGGTAATATATGTAAACCCATTTTCCCAATATAACATATCTATTCTCATTCATAATTCCCCTAGTCATGATTCTTTTAATCCTTTAATCAGAACATATAATTTTAAATTTACCTGTTAATTATATTTCTCAGGGACATAAAGTCTTTGGCTTGTTCATATGCCTCCTGAGCCCTGAAAATCAGCAGATATGCAGCCAACTCCTACTCTCCAGTTTTTTGAGCCTTTCCTAGACAGCTAAGAAAATGATGATTATGGACCAGCCCTACCCAAAAAGCAAGGAGTTTCTTCAACTAAAAGAAAAATAATTCCATTCTACTGCCTCCTAATATCTATGTCCCTTCTCAGCATGAAGCAGTCAGTGTTGACATCATCAAAAATCCCTAAAGACTGAGGTATGAACAAAAATGGGGCATAGTGTATTTACTGATGAAATCAGTATTTTTTTTTATTTTGTAGTTATTTTGTTTTAACTGAGTATCTTGAAACATTGATAAAAAATAAAATTTTAAATTAAGAAATTGGCCATTGATATGAAGGTTTATTTCTGTACTTTAAATTCTATTCCATTGGCCTATGTGACTTTGCTTGTGCCAATACCACACTGTTTTGATTACTGTAGCTTTTAATGAAGTTTTAAGATCTGGAAGTGTGAGTCCTCCAAATCTGTTTTTCTTTTTCCTGATGTTTTTGGCTATTTGGATCTCCTTACCAAGCCACATGAATTGTTGATTGGCATGTCCATTTCTTCAAAGAAGGCTGTTGGAATAGTAATTGGGACTCCAGATTTGAAAGGTAATCAATATTTAGTCTTCCAATCCATAAACATGGAATATGCTTCCATTTATTTTATGTTCTTTTATTTCTTCTAGCAATATTTCTATAATTTTCCATGTAAAATTCCTTTACATACTTGGTTAAATTTTTCCTAGATGTTGTAATTCAACGTGGAGTTTGACGATGCCGGGAATGATCCAAATAAAGGTGGGGATAAGGAGACCTCATTCCATGAGAAATGCAGGCAACTTTATTTAGATTGAAGCTGCTTTTTATACTACAAAGCTGATAACAAAAGTAGGGAGTCCTTCACTAGTTTCTCAGCTTGGTGTGTGAGAGCGCTACATGTTTGTGAGGTCCCAAACTTTCCTGGGAATTCAGAAAATAACATCTGTGTGGGACTCCATTCTGCTCTGCCTTCTCCCACTGATATCTGCAGTATGCAGTGTCCTTGGAGACATTTCCTAATGTTTCTCTGCCAGCAAGCATGCTTTTTGAATGCTTAACCCTTTATGCTCTGACTCTCAGCATCTTCTCCAACACCTAGATAATAGACTATAATGTTGGCTATCGAAAATATATTTTTCTTTATATCCTTTTGAGATTTTTCATTACTATTGTACAGAAATACCACTGATTTTTGCCAGTTGATCATTTACCCTGCTACCTTGCTGAATTTGTTTATTACATCTAGTATTTTCTATCTCTTATTTATTGGGATTTTCCATATATTGTGTCATATCCTCTGCAAATAGCAAAACATTTGCTTCTTCCTTTCCAACTTGAATGTACTTTATTTCTTTTTTCATGTCTAATTGCTCTGGTTAGAACCTTCAGCACAATGTGAAATAAAAGTTGTGGCAGAAGGTATGCTTGTCTTATACTTGAAATTAGGTGGGAAGATTTCAGTATTTCTACCTTTAGTATAATGTTACCTTTGTGGTTTTTATATATGTCGTTTATGATGTTGAGAACAGTTCTTTCCATTTTCGGTTTTCTGTATGTTAGCATCAAGAATGATGGAAGAACTCATTACTGATGTAAAGGCAATGGTCACTGGAGGTTTTGAGGTACAGGACAGGGAAGAATAGGTGTAATATGGGGACATTTGGGGGACAATTGATTTGTTCTCCATGACAATGCCATGATGGATACAGGCCATTGTATATTTTGTAATAACTTACAAAATTTTATATGGCAAAGTGTAAACTATAATATAAACTATAGTACATGGTCAGTAACCATGTTTCAATATGGGTTCATCAGTTGTAAGAAATGTACCAAATGTACTAATGAAGGATGCTGTTTATATGGGAAATTGTGGGAGGGGGATGGAGTAGGGCATATGGGAATCCCTTATATTTTTATGTAAAATTCATGTGATCTAAATCTTCTTTAAAAGTAAAAAATATAATTATAAAAATAAAAAGGAATGACTCCTGGGAATATGAGAGAAGATGATGTCAGAGTAGGTCATTCAGAGTGTATCACATATACAAAATGGTGGGGAAAGGGAAGAAGCTGACTGAGGGAATTGCTGTGGGGGTCTGCAGACCAGGAGAATGCAACATGCATCATCAAGGAGCAATTGAGGAAAGAGAGATGAAGAAGATGAAAGGAAAACTGTGAGTTACTCATCCTCATGGCTCAATAGGGAATCCATTCCCAACCTTAAGGAAAACAGTGCTGTTGAAACTCATGGCTTATTTTGGCCAATTGAGAAGGAGATAGGCATAGTGTTTCTTTGGAAGAGGGAAGGTAAAGCAGAGGGCTAAATATGGTTTTTCTTTTGTGAGGGTAAATGACAGAACCCAATTTAAAGATGGGGGCTCAGGAAATCCTGTCAGTGGAAATTGAAAGACCCACTTCTGTGGAATGGTTTGCAGAAGAATGTCATCTGCAGGCAGGCCAGAAAAGTGAAGGAATAGAAGACTTGTCTCTCATCCCTAGTCCACCTCAATTTGGATGTGGTCTATACACATTAGTGGGATTCCTGGCAATATTTTCATAACTTAAACAGAGCAATCATAATGTTTTAAAGAAAGAAGTATCCCAAAATCAAAGAAGAGTTGTGTAACAAAACCACTAGGCAAGAGAGAGAAATTGACCACCAGAATAAATTCACCAACATAATCAGATACCTAGAAATCAGCAAAAAATTAGAAGAAACATATTAAGAAACATACTAAGAAACAGGAATTGATGGCCCATCAAAAGGAACAAATCAAGAATGCTGATTAGACACAGGATTTAAGACAATTAATCAATGATATTCCCATAAATGTCCTAAATCAATTCAAGGATTTAAAATAAAACATGTCTAAAGAGATAAAAGATATTAAGAAGACACTGCCTGAGCATAAAGAACAATTTAAAGAAAGCATGCAAATAAAATTAACACTGCTTTTAGGAATGAAAGACACAATGGATGAAATTAAAAATACACTAGAAGCATATAACAGTAGATTTGAATTATTGGAGGACAGAATTAGTGACTTAAAAAGCAGAGATTCTGAACTTGAAAAGACAGAGGAACAGAAATAGATAAGAATGGAAAAAATTTAACAAGTTCTCAGGGAATTGAAAGATAGCACAAAACACACAAACATGCATGTAATTGGGATCCCAGAAGGGGAATATAATGGAAAAGAGGCAGCAGATATATTTGAAGAAATAATACAACAAAATTTCCCATCTATGTTCTGTGAAGGAAGAGGCAGAAACTCAAAAATATTAACTAAAAAAAGAGCTTTATTTAGCTAAATGTAGAATATGTGTAATGATACATTTATATACACACTATCAGCAAACCAAGGGAAAATGAACCTCTGGTCTCTCACAAGGCTGGGAAGTCCCATTTAATAGCCAACCAGAGTCCTGATTGGAAACATCACCTGGGTAAATACTAGCAACATCCCCTCCCAGGATACAATACAACACCAAATCCTGGATAAAATACAATACCAAGCAGAGCAACCTCTCCTGGGTGAGACTTCCACTGGCAGTATTGGGGCTGTGCCTTTTAAGGGATTCTGAATCTCAGAACTTTTGCCAATCTTGCAACTTATGAATGGGAAAGTTTTGACATAGTTATCTGTGTGCCTGCAGGCATAGCCTTCAAGCACACACCCCCACCTGTTGTCTCGGCCTCTCCGACTGATGGTCGGAGAGGTGATTTCCCCGGCGGAGTTTCTCCAACTGATGGTTGGAAGGCTTTCTCCGACTGCTGGCCAGAGGCCGAACGCCGGGGGAACAGGTAGGTGGCGGGGAGAAAGAACAAGGCAGGAGACTCTGTTCTCCGGGTGGGAGCAGTAACTAAGAAGAAGTTCATTGAGGAAGTGCACCAGCATATATAGGCTTGGGTTGCCAGGGCGGGGCTGACAGAAAGGAGGTGGAGCGAGGGGTTGGCCCTGGCGGTGGTGGCCAATGAGCTGAGAAGGTGGATAGCGTCATCTGTTGCCGGGTAGACTTGCTGAGTAGGGTTCTTGTCGGGAAGGAGCGGGGAAGGGAAAGGGAGAGAAAAAGGGGGGGGTTTCACACCACAACATCTCACCCTTGTTTTTAATTTTTGCTGGGCTCCCTTTTTGGGTTGATCCCTCAGGAATCCTACCCGTTACTGGAAGCCGCAGCAGCCGGACAGAGGAACTGGGCCTGTTTTAGGTCACAGCTGGCTGAGGCACATGTGGCTCTTACCCGTGCAGGGGAACTGGGCCTGTCTTAGGTCATAGCCGGCTGAGGCACATATGGCTCTTACCCTTCTCTGGACTCACCCAGCATCACTGTGGGGCAGCAAGTGGCACCAACTTATCGCCGTTTGGCGGCTAGGGCCCTGTCTTAGGTTGGCCATTTGGTGCCTGGCTAGGTTGCCCATCTTTGGCTCATCAGTTCAGCACAGCTTAGGTCGATCACCTAGTGCCTGGCTATGTTGCCCGTCTTTGGCTCACCAGTTCGGCACCGTAAACTTTAGAGAAGGTGGCGGAACCGGGGTAAAGAGGACAGGGGGAGGTAGGGGTGTTTAGGCAAGGATGCCGGAGCCAACATGAGCCACCATCTGCAGGGGAGCTTGGAAATGTAGGGATGACTGGGGCTAGTGTGATCTTGAGGTGGGGGTTGGTGGAGGGCGGTGATGACTGCTTAATTGGAGAAAAGCCGCTTCGGTAGTGGCCAGTCGCTGGTATCTGACAGTAACAGGCTTGTCAAAGAGGGAGTTTCGTAGCACCTGTAAGATTTTCTGAAACAATAAAGGACCCAAGGAGAGAAGGAGCAAGATGATTATGAGGGGGCCCAGGAGGGGGAGGAGATAAGGAAGGAGCTTGTCGAACCCCCAAGAGGACCAGCCGTTGTTGTTAAAACACTCATATTCCTTTTTGCGCTTAGCTAGCCCCTCTCTTAACTGGGCCATATTGTCCTTAATAAGGCCTGAGTGGTTAGCGTAGAAACAACACTCTTCTCCTAAAGCAGCACAAATTCCTCCCTCCTTTAGAAAAAGAAGGTCAAGACCCCTACAATTTTGGAGGACAACCTCGGATAATGAATTTAGGGATTTTTCTAGATGAGAGATGGATGTTTCTATGTGGGCAATATCTTCGTCTACTGCCATTCGGATGGAGGAAAGAGCTGCTTGTTGCATGCTCAGGGCAGCAGCTCCGGTGCTGATTCCAGCGATGCCTAAAAGTGTAGCAATGGTTATCGCAGTAATGACCTCGCGTTTCTGCACATAGACCGGAAGAAGATGATACTGCCAGGAATCAAAGAATTGGTCGTTAGTGCGGAAATAGATGCGGGGGAGGATGGAAATGAGCACGCAGGTATCTCTGGAAGCGTTAAGGACCTCGACCCTCAGGCATGGTGTCAGACCTGTAGTGGAGCAGAGCCATTTCGCGTTGCTGTGGGAGATCAAAAACCTAGTACTTGCAGCAGGGGAATTAGTGAACTTGCAGATGGCTTGCATAGAAGGAGTAACAGTGCCTCCATCCATAATGATGCAAAGCCCACTTTTGGAAACAGACTGGATGGTTAAGTCTATTTTAGTCTGACTCCAATTACAAGCGGCGGGATTTAATGCTGTAGAATTCGTGTACGAGGCGTTAATAGCAATTGCCTCATAGTAGGGCGACACGGAAGAGAGGCAAAGCCAACAGTCACGAGTGAGGTTGGAGTTGAAGGCATCTAAACTGTAAAAGGAAGCATTAAGGAGGGACAAGAGGGGGTTGGCGAGCGATAGAGAGATGGGAGAAGATTTTGGGGGATTAGTGAAAGCATAGGTCGTATTAGAGGACGCGAGTGAGGAAGGAGAAGCAGGAGAGGAGGGAAGGGTGTGTAAGAAGAGGAGAGAGAGAAGGAGTTTGGAGGGAGGATAAACAACCGCCCGCGTCACCGGTGTTGGGTATTCGGTGCCCTTGGTAAATGAATCAAGACTGGGGAGACTGGCCAGCAGGACGACGAACAGTTCAGGAGTCTTCATGGTCGGGCGACAGGTCAGACGCAGGACAGATGAGCCGAGCGGGGATCCACCGAGGGTGTGTGGCGTTTTCTGGGAAGACACAAGCAAAACCCCTACCCTGGCATAGGAGGGGATGGGGTCCGTGCCACTGGGAGGTTTCCGGATCCTTCCACCGGATGGATGGAAGGGGGGTTCCCAGAGAGGACGGGCTGGATTGCAAAACTGACATAGATTTGGCAAATGGCAGGGCTATTCTTCATGCCTTGTGGCAGCACCTTCCATTGGTAGCGTTCATTGGCCCCTCGATTGTTAATTTGGGGAACTGAGAACGCAAACTTTTCCTTATCCGAATCGTGTAGAGGAATGGAGAAAAAGCAATCCTGAATGTCAAGAATAACTAGATGGTAATCTAAAGGCACCGCAGATGGATGAGGCAGGCCTGGCTGAGGAGAG
Organism: Cabassous unicinctus; assembly: GCA_029593785.1. Taxonomy (NCBI): domain Eukaryota; kingdom Metazoa; phylum Chordata; class Mammalia; order Cingulata; family Chlamyphoridae; genus Cabassous; species Cabassous unicinctus. The sequence goes on along the minus strand of JAQZBX010030462.1, from coordinate 1,650 downwards.
CCCATAGGTTTAATATGGGCATTGATCGCTCTCAGGTCGTGGAGGAAGCGATAGGTATCTTTACCCCTTTTTTGGATGACAAACACAGGGGAATTCCAAGGACTGGTACTCTTTTCTATATGGTTGAGCCTTAACTGATTCTGGACTAATTCCTGTAAAGCTTGCAATTTGTGGGACGGAAGAGGCCATTGCTCAACCCAAACAGGCTCCTCTGTGTCCCAAGTGAGAGGAATGGGATTTGGTGGCGTTAAACTGGCAATGGCCGCTAGGATTGGGGGTGATTCCCAGGACTAGTGGTAACCCTGGCCCCTAGGCCGGCAAGAACATCACGACCCCAAAGGATTGTGGGCAGGGACGGGAGGAACAGAGGCCTGAAAACGCCCTGATGACCTTCTTCATCTGCCCAGGGGAGATCCTCAACTGCCTGGGTGGAGCTCCCGACCCCATTGGCACCCGACACTGGAGGGCCGGGCCCCATTTTGCAGATGCGAGAGTAGAGGGCAGGAAGGCAGGAGATTTTGGCCCCAGTGTCAAGGAGGCCAGAGAGCCATGTGCCACGGATTTTCAGAGGAAAGAGGGGGTGGTTAGCCAGGATGCGGAGAGTCCAATGAATGGAGGCGATATCTGGACTTTCCGACGGCTGCATAGGAGGAGGGGGAGAAGGGGGAAGACTGGGCATAGAGGCCAACAACAGCCTCTGTTCGAGGTCCCTTACGGACGGGGGCGCAGGGTGTTTCTGGCCCCTTTGGCGGCAGGCTGGGGACCGCCCCTCTGGAAGTTTAAAGGACGGCCTTTGCTGTCAGTGCGTGAGTAACATTCGCGCAGCCAGTGGTAACCTCGGCGACAGCGGGGACATAAGGTAGAGGGAGGGGGACCTGAGGTAGAGGGCCACGGGGCGAAACCCCGTGGCTGCCCCCAAGGAGGTGCGGAGGGTGTAGGGGGGTTGTTGTTCACAGTGTTGAACATAAACTTGATTTATTGTTGACTACTTTACAGAAAGGGGAATGTGGGCTGGCTTGACCCATCCAAGAAAGAACCAAAGAAAGCCTTAGCAAGTTTTAAAACAAAGTGATAGTGACATAACTGGACATTAACCCCTTGCAACAAACCAGCAATATTTGGGACCACCGCATTTTGCAGGGGTGTTATTTTATTTTTCTATAATTTACTGTTATGCACTACCCCGGCAGCCTTTAATGGCTGCTATCCTTTTGTACTGATAACTAAAAATTATGATTAATAACATTATATTTTATTTAATATTATATTGAAACATTATCATATTTTTAGGAATTTTATATGCTTTTAAAGTATCCATATGAACCTTTTATTCATATAGCTTTAATTTTTATAAAAATTAGAAAATGTATTTTAATTACACAGCAGTTTTAAATACTTTATTTAATTTATATCACCTGAATTTTAAAAGACCAAGTTACTTGTGACAGTTTGAAAATAAAGCTACTCTTAAGAATTTGACTCTGAGAAAGCAGGTTTGAACATTGTGTTCTTTTTAAAAGTGATAAGACCTGTTTCTCCATGGAAATGATAAGGTTAAGGTACAAGAAGCTATTTTGACAAAACAGACTTTCTTTATTGCATACTGATTATTCAGGAGAAAAACTTTGTAAACTTTTACTGAAACAGACT
>JAQZBX010030461.1:0-26800 GCA_029593785.1 Cabassous unicinctus | reverse complement strand
AGTGAAGCAAGCCAGACGCAAAAGGACAAATATTGTATGATTGCATTATTGTAAACTAAATATATTGTGTAAATTCATGGAATTAATAACTAGAAGATGGGTCACCAGAAAATACTATGAGGTTAGAAAATAGAAACCTGAGGGTTAACCAGTTTAGAATTGGTGAAACAGAAATGAATTTAGAAAAGGTGAAAGCACAGTAGTGTTTGTAACTAGCAGGAGCAGGATTATTATATGGGGATGACAATGGTTGAAAGGGAAAGTCTAACGTCATGTACATTACTAGAAGGAAAGCTAAAAAATGTAACATGGGACTGTATAGCATAGTAAAACCTCATATGAAATATGAATATGGGTATTATTGCATATATAAGACTCTTTTTCTTTGAAACTGAACTAATATATGTATGTTAATGTTATAAGCTGTTAACATCAGGCAAAAAAACACATTACACTAAATGAAAGAAACCAGACACAAAGTTCTGCAAATTGTATGATTCCATTTATACACAATGTAAATATAAATCAATTTATAAAGATGGAATTAGGTTAGTGGGCTGGGGAAGGATAGAGGAATTGAGGAGAGACTGCTAAGGGGTGTGGAATTCTTTTTGGAATAAGGAAATTGTTCTAAATTCTTTTGTGATGAATGCACAACATTGTGATTATACTAAAAGTATGAATTATTTTTAAATTAAAAACACTCATACCTTTTAATATTTATTCATATCCTTTAATAATATATAGTTTTAATATATAAGCAGCTTTTATAAATCAGTGTGAAAAAATGAACTCCCCAACTTAACATAAATGCAAAATATGATGAAATGCAATTTTTAGCTGTATATGATAAAAAGAAGAGACACTATGCAGGGCAGGCCCCGGGCCCTTGGACAGTGGTGAAGGAGGGAGGCTGTGGATCAGTGCTGCAGTTCAGAGGGGGCTCCCTCCGCCACTTCCGGACTGAGGAGCTGTGAGCAGGTGGCTTCTTGTGCCTCCGTTTCTGCATCTAAACACGGGTCAATAGAGGACCTACTTTAGCAGCCACGGGGTGAGTCAACCAGGTGACTGTGTCCAGGGCTCAGGACAACCCTGGGCAGAAACACTCGATGAAAGCCAGGGCTGCCACCTTGTAACAAGAAAGCAAGTGGCAAAACAACTTGACTGAAGTAACTGTCAAAGTCACATGGCTATGTGAGTATTCTGTGACTGTTTACATGCACACCTGTGCACCAGAGGCCTCTCTGTGCTTCAGCAGAGGCCTGCAAGGGCTCGCTCCAGGCTTCTAGCAGTGGTTGGCCCTGCAATCAGGCGTGGGGAGAGGAGGGGAGGCATTCCTTTGCTGTTGTACTTTGTAACATGTGAAATGCTCGGCATTTTGACAAGTCCGATTCATTCCTTGTAACCTTAAGAATCTGAGGAAAAAAGGTTGTGGCCAAGATCAGAAATGTGCATTTCTGGACAACTTTTACCAGAACTAGAATTCTCTGGAAATCGAGTCTGAACCTGCACCTCTGGGCACACTGGCTTTCCCAACATCTGCCTGCGCCCGTCCCTCAGAAGGCGTTCTGTGCTCTACATCCCGGCAGGGCCGTCTCTCCTGCTGTCTTCCCTGACAGGACACCTAGTATTCCTGGCCCCCATGTGCCCTGGCACGTCTGTTGCTGGCTGCTTCAGCCTGGAGCAGCCCTTTCCCTGCCAGCTACATACCTAATCCCTGTACTCTGCCCGTAAGCCAGTTCTCTGCACTGGGAAGGAAGCTGTCCATGCACTTATGAAACACCTGGATTCTTTTCCTTCTAGAGAATTCAGAGGCTGCAAAGGAGAAGCCAAACAAAAAGAAAGTTGTCATCCCACAAATCATCATCACGCGAGCCTCCACCGAGACCTTAGCCAGCCACAGCTCCCTGGAAATCGAAGAGCAGAGAACCATTCGTGAGCATGCTGACTGGGGCCCCTACTGCCGACACAGGAACCCCAGCACCGCAGACGCGTATACGATAGAGAGCAGAGAATAAATGGGCGCTGCGTGGAGCAGCCGTGGTTATTACAGTGCATGGGCTGGGCTCCGACGAGCTCCTGACAGTGAAAAGGGCTGCTCCAGGGCGCTGCAGGGGCCCCTTCTCCAATACAGGGGCTCTGCCCCAGGGCCACCAGGCCTCAACTTCCGCAGAGTGGCCTGCAGCTCGGTGGAAGGCAAGAGCCACTCTACCTCAGGGCAAGCTCTGTGGTAATGAGTGTGAGCAAATACCTCCAGCAGTGGCTGCTTGCACAAGCGCGAGGGACCCTAGGCAGGCAGCATCTCTCACTCTGAACTCACAGGGGCAGGCAAACCCTTTCTGTTCTTGTGAACTCTGGAGTTCGGCTGTAAGCACTTGGAAATTATAGTGAACTTGGAAAAAAGTTGGCTTCTGAGGCTCAACCTGAAGGTGCCACATTGCACAAGAGACAAGTGCCAAGTCACCCGTAAGGGCCAAGGGCTCCTGGCCTGACTGAGCTGCTGCAGTGCACTAAAGGATCCAAAAAGAGAAAGTGGAAGGGGTGCCAGGAGGGGGTGGCCATGTCACTTGGAAGCCTGCAAGTGCATCAGGGATGCTGAGCCGGGTGCCACTGGAGAAACCACTGTGGACTGTGGAGTCCATGGGGGGGCTAGCCTGGGGCAGTGTGGATTTAGCTTCATTAGTTAACAGACTTGTAGGCAGGGTTCTCTTTGTTTGAGAGATGTGGCCAGTGGGGGGATAACAAAGGGGCATTGCAGGGCCGGCACAGTGGAACGCCCACCGAGGTCATGAGCGGGACCCTCTGAGGTGCTTGCGGGGTGGGTGGGTGGGGGGGAGTTGGGGGAAATGGGCTGTGACCAGACTCCCAGGCCACCCACAGCAGTCCACTGGTTATGGTTTCTGGTACAGGCATATGGACATTCAGCCTTTTAATGAAATAATGACTTTGAAAAGATGATTTTTCAAAATCAAAAAAGTTTAGCATAAAGACACGATTTTTTTAGGAGGTACCAGGGACTGAATCCAGGACCTCGTACGTGGGAGGCTGGTGCTCAACCACTGGGCTACATCTCCTCCCAAAGACATGATTTTTAAAAATATTTTTCTGCATGTGTTTTAAATTGTTCAGAGGAAAACGGTCTCACCTCCCACCCCTTCCAGCCACACTGACCTCCCTGCCGGTGCTTGCCATGCCCCGAACTAATGCTATTTTCCCAGACATCTGTACTGCTCCTCCGCGTCTCCTTCACAGCGAGCCTTCCCTGGCACCCAATTTGAAGCTGCACCCTCCGGCACTCCCCATTCACCTTATTCTTCTCAGCACCTGTAATCTCGTGGCATCTCTTTTACGCTGCTGTGCACTTCCTGCCTCCCCTCGGGAAAGAAAGATCCTCAAGGCCAGCGCCCGCACGGGGGCGAGCACGGACACGCGAGGTCGGAGCCCTCTGGCGCCGCATGACACCCACCGCCGAGTCCGCATCTCTCGACGCGTCCTCTGCTCTCCGTCCCCACAGTCCTTCCCGTGGCCCGTGGACAGCTGTAAGGCCCTGCTAACCCACGGGGGACGCCCAGGCCCGGACCCCGAGCCCGGCGCCAGCCGAGGGCTGCATGCGCCGCTCTCGGGTCTCCTCTGCCGCGCGCGCTCCTCAGCGCCAAGGCCTGGGTTTCGCTTGGTTCCCTCGGAAACCGGTGTGCAGGCGCGCCCGCCCCGGAAGCAGATGACACGGCCGCGCCGAGGGACCCCCATCTGCACCTGCGCACACGCGAAGCGCGGCTGGCCCCCGGCATGGGGGAGCCGGAGCCGGAGCCGGAGCAGATCCGCCTGAAGTGTATCCGTAAGGAAGGCTTCTTCACGGTGCCTCCGGAGCACAGGGTGCGTCGCGGAGCCGCCCGGGGCCGCCCTAGCCTCTTCGCTAGCGGCAAGGTCGCGCTGCAGCCGCGCGCTTTCCGGCAGGAGCGGGCGCGACAGTCCCAGAGGTCCTCGCGGCGGGGGCGGAAACCGGCCCCCTGGCTGTGGTCTGGGGGCGTCGCGAAGCCGGGGCACCCCGGGAGGAGCAGGCCCAAAGCCCATCTCGGGACGGGCTTGAGGGGCTTCCTTGGGGAGCGCCGGAGGTCAATCTCCAGCCGGGCTCGGGGTGGGGTCGCACGGGCCCTGGCAGCGTTGGTTCCCGACTCCGCGCGGGCCTCGGCGCGTTAGTGTCGCTGGGTCCTCTCGGCGATCCCTAGCCACGGCTACTATCACTTTCCCCTTTGTAGAGATGAGGGTGAAGCTCAGGGCCGTTGAGAGTTTACCAGGTAGACAGCGCGCGATGAGACGGAAGCTTGGACCCTGGCGACTGGGCTATGTTTTCACTGCTTGCTGATGTACAGAGAGCCCAAGTCACTTGTCCCGTGAGAACCATCAACACATTGTGGTTGACTGAGCAAGAGGAGCCACACTTGGGTCCTGACTGGTGACTGTATGCCAGTCGCCCAGGGATACTCAGAGCCCGGTGCCGGCTGCCGGAGCCAGAGCAGTGAGTGGGCGAACCCTGCTCTCAGCAGGGACTAGGACCGATCCAGCAAGGGACAGTGCAAAGTGCGGCAAGACATAAAAATATAATGGATTTCAGCTAGAGAATGGAAAAAAAATTGTAGCGGGAGTGGCATTAGTGGCCCAGGAAGTGTCGCTGGACTTGGAAACAGATGATGGACAGCGAGCAAGGTCGGGGAGAAGAGATAGAGGGTGTTAACAGGAGCCACAGGAGTTGAGTTGGCTTGGACAGAGAAAATGTAAGAAGGGGAACTACAGCAGGAAAGGGAGGGCAAAGGGAGCTCACGGAAGAGCATCAGTGCGAGGCCAGGTAATGCTGACTTGATTCCCCAGGTGTCAGGCAATAACGTTATCTGAGGGCAAGGGTACTGCATGTGTTACTTAGACCCAAGCAAATGTGCTCACTTGACCCATGGTCAGCCAACCCACCTGTGTAGGTGTTGCGGCCAACCAGAAATAACCCAAACGGCACTTTTGGGAGCACAGATGAACCAAGTTTTATTATGCGTGGGTCCAGAGGAGAGTTAAATTTCCAAAAAGTCTGAGCACCCTTTTCCAATTTTCATAAGTTTATATAGGTACACTAAGCGGGCAAATTCCTGAGCAGGCAGGCGGCAGGCGAGGTTACAAAAGCAAAGAAGCTTCTGCTTTCTAAAAGCAGAAGGCCATTAGGGAGGGAAAAGAGTCATTATCTGTACAGAGTTGTAAATTTCAATTCAAAGGGGCAGCCTGGGGCGCTTATCTTCCTGAAGTGGATTCCAAGGAAAAAAGGGGAGAATGGAGGGGAGTTTATTTTCTTAAAGCTGTGGGTTTCTGCTGAGGGCGGGGTTGGGGGTTCCTGCACTTCCCTTATCAAAGGCACATTATGAGTGCATATTAGGGTACCGGCTCTCTGCTAGGACAGAGACTCCAAAATGCAGTATCTCAAATAAGATAGGGCTTTATTTCACTTCTAATGTTACAGAGAGAGGCACTGTTTTCCGTGAGGTGGGGTAGGCATTCTGGTTCCTTCTATCTAATTGCCCAAGGGGTAGAGGGAAGTGCATGGCACCAGCTTCCTTTGATCTGGGGGTCACCTGCTGTGTGCCTTCTGCTCAGATCTCATCACATGGCCATACCTAGTTCCAAGGGAGGCTGGGAGCTGTGGCCGCCAGCTGGGCTGCCCCTGGCCACTGAGCTTCGTGACTGGTAAAGGACATAGAGGTGTCGGGACATTCAGCAGCATCTGCCAAAGAAACGTTTCCGCTGTATTTTGGTAAATAACTTGACAAAAGTTGCCAAGTCTTTACCATCTCCAGGAGCGTGAACTGGACCAGGGCTGCCCGGTGGACTCTGTGGTATTTGGAATGTTCTGTTTCTGCATCGTCCAGTCGAGCCACATGTGACTACTGGACACTTGACACAGAACTAGTGTGACGTAGGAACTGAGTTCTTAATACTACTTTTTATTTTAATTTCAGTATCCACACATGGCTAGTGGCTATGGTTTTGGGATTGGTTTGGCCATGTTTGATGTTTCATTCAAAGCATCTGTGGCCCAATATCGTCACCTGCCTTTTCTGTTTGGTGTGTAAGAACCAAGGGAGTGCCTCAGTACAAATCACGTGTGAAATAGCCATCCTCAGTTGTTTTGTTAGCTGCCAAAAACACTCTCTTCCAGCTGGGACGATGCCGGAGCGTAAAAGAGTTCGAGAAGCTGAACCGCATTGGGGAAGGCACCTACGGCATTGTGTGTGAGTGGCTGGGGAGGGCACTGTGGAACTGCAGCTCGAGGGGCCTGCACACCTGGGGCAGGAGGCTGTGTCGGGGCAGCCGCCGTGGTGGTAGAGGGTGGAAGCTTGTTTAAGTGAACTTTAATTCCTGATGTAATGACTAAACTTCACAGCTTGTCTCAGTTACGTAAGCATCCATTGGCAGCCACTGGGTGTGGATAGCTGTCACAACGATGAAATATGGCCTTCCCAGTGCAGCTGTGGCTCACTGCATGTCATCATCCCGAGGGGCTTTCCCTGACGTGCCTCTGAGTAGCTGGAGGCCAAATCCCTGCCTTACGTAGAAGGAAAAGGCCAGCCCACAAATCAAGAGTCAGATACCCCAGACCCTGCTCCATGATGGTGCCCCAGAGGCTGTCGAGGCAGAGAGGGCAGGCCCTGAGTGGCTCTGGTTCCTCCTGAGCAGGCTTAGGGAGAGGGGTCTCCATTCTAGATCGGGCCAGGGACACCCACACGGATGAGGTTGTTGCTCTGAAAAAGGTGCGGATGGACAAGGAGAAGGATGGTGAGTGGAAGTGGGGTGACCCAACGGCCTCCTCAGGCCTGGACTGTCCAGGGGCTGAGCGTGCATGTATCTGCACTCACCTGAAGGCCCCGGCAAAGTGGCCAAAAGGGCATCCGGCCCTAGGAGAGGCTTCACCTGGACGACGCAGGCCTGGTGGGGCTGGGGCACAGCCCTGCGGGTCTCCGTACTCTTCAGCTGGTCGTGCCCAGTTCCCACCCTCATATGCTGAGCTTTGGCCCCTTGAGCTGCACCCCCACCCAGCACTGCCTGCCCCTCCCTGCTAACTCCACCTCTAGTCCAGCCCAGCCCCGCCCCCCACAGGGCCGCCCAACCCCACAGGGTCCTCCCCGCTGTCTGCAGGTGGGGGCGCTCGCTGAGCACTGGCAGCTGAGTGGGGCCTCTTGCAGGGCTCCCCATCAGCAGCCTACGGGAGATCACGCTGCTCCTCCGCCTCCGCCACCCCAACGTTGTGGAGCTGAAGGAGGTGGTCGTGGGCAACCACTTGGAGAGGTGTGCAACCCCTCGCTCACGCTGGGTGCCCGGCCGAGCCCACGTGGCCCCCACCCCTCCCTCAGGTCCTTCCCTTCCCCCTTTTTCCTCCCAGCATCTTCCTGGTGATGGGTTACTGTGAGCAGGACCTGGCCAGCCTCCTGGAGAACATGCCCACGCCTTTCTCAGAGGCTCAGGTGTGGCCGGGAGCCCTGGCTGGGGGGGTGGGGGGTGTGTGCACATTCTGCTGCATGTTTGTAGCAGACGCAGCCACCCAGGGATGCATGGCTGCAGCAGCGTTGCCACCCAGGTGCCTCAGAGAACTTGCATGAGATCCTACAGGTGACATGTGGGCCCTGCTGTTGGATGGGCCACTGGGGGTGCAGGGGACAGTCCTGCTTTCCGTGCATGAGGCTGCTGTGACCGTGAGCTCCTGGGGCCAGTGTGGATGTGGCAGGGTCTGGGGCTGCACTGCCCCTCAGGCCCGCTTGATGGCTGCGCCACCCTTGTGTGCAGGTGAAGTGCATCGTCCTGCAGGTGCTCAGGGGCCTCCAGTACCTGCACAGGAATTTCATCATCCACAGGTGGGCAGGGCAGAGCTGGCTCCCGACATGGGGGGCAGGGTGCAGCCAAGCGTGTCCTCGTTAGGCCGCCAGGAGAGAAGCAAAGGCAGCCATGGTGCTGTAGGAGGTTCTCCAACTGCTCCATGGGGAGGCCCGTGGTCAGCAGTTTGGGGGGGTCCCTGTGTCCGCCTTCCCCTTGGGAGAATGACGGTGCCTGTCAGGGGCAGCTATGGCCCCGAGGCCGGGAACGGGTGGCTTTAGCGTGCCACTCCTGGGGCCAGCCTGCCGCTGCCTTAGTTCCGAGGTCACTGTGTCTTGGTGCTGGGGTCTAGCGTGGCCTCCAACACCCGGATTTGTGGGATCCCAGCCTGAGTCATTGGCTCTTCTCTCCCGCCTCAGGGACCTGAAGGTCTCCAACCTGCTCATGACAGACAAGGGCTGCGTGAAGACAGGTAGGTGCTGCTGGCACTCTGGGTGGCTGCCGGGAGGTGGCCACCCCCCGACCCGCCTGGGTGACTGCCGCCTCCTGCCCCCTCTTCTCTGCCTCTGCACAGCGGACTTCGGGCTGGCGCGGGCCTTCGGAGTTCCAGGGAAGCCGATGACCCCCAAGGTGGTGACGCTCTGGTGAGCTCTGGGAAGCATGGCGGCCGTGCGGGGTGTCGGCCAAAGCAGCAGAAGGCCCCGGAAGGCCTTTGAGCGCTGGGGACTGTGCTGTGTCCTTGTGAAGATGGGCCAGGAAATCTCCCCCAGCATGGCTGTCGGGGTGGGAGACGGGTGCAGGGTGGCCGCTGCGGGGCCTGAAGGTGGAGCTGGCTGTGAGGAGGGTGCTCCTGCCGTGTAGGTACCGAGCCCCGGAGCTGCTGCTGGGCAGCCCCACGCAGAGCACGAGTATCGACATGTGGTGAGCGGCCACCCCTCGGGCGTGGGGCTGGGCGCCACGGAGGCCTCGCAGGCGCTCAGTGGGCTGTCCTGCCCCCAGGGCCGTGGGCTGCATCCTGGCCGAGCTGCTGGCCCACAAGCCGCTCCTCCCAGGCACGTCCGAGATCCACCAGATCGACCTGATCGTGCAGCTCCTGGGGACACCCAGCGACAACATCTGGCCTGTGAGTGCCCCCCACCCCGCGGCCATGCCGCTTGCCCTTCCTGGGCCCCAGCCTCTGGCTCCCACAGGGTTTCTCCAAGCTGCCACTGGCCGGCCAGTACAGCCTGAAGAAGCAGCCGTACAACAACCTGAAGCACAAGTTCCCCTGGCTCTCGGAGGCCGGTCTGCGCCTGCTTCACCTGCTCTTCATGTACGACCCGAAGAAGAGGTACTGACCTGGCGCGGGCCGGTACAGGGCCGCGCTCAGGCCCAGACCTGCCAGAGGCGTCCTCGGAGCAGGGCAGCCCCCGAACTCCCCTGCTCGCTGCGCCTTGTGTTGGGCATCTGCGAGGGTGGGCACGCAGGGACCCGTCCTGGAGGCCAAGGGCTGTTACTTCCCCAGGGCGACCGCCGGGGACTGCCTGGAGAGTTCCTACTTCAAGGAGAAGCCCCTGCGTGAGTCCCCCTGCCCAGCCCGGCTCTGAGCTGCAGGGCGCTCGGCAGAGGACCTTTTTCCCCCGGGTCGGGGCCCAGACAGAAGCGTGAAGCTCAGGTGGGCTTGGGCAGAGCCCCTCGGAGTGCTGAGCGGGCCCCTCTCCTGCAGCCTGCGAGCCAGAGCTCATGCCCACCTTTCCCCACCACCGCAACAAGCGGGCTGCCCCCGTCGCCACCTTGGGCACCGAGGGGCAGAGCAAGCGCGGCAAGCCCTGACGAGGTAGGAGCCCGCGTGGGCATGGGGTTTTCAGCCAGGCCTGGAGGCCGTTTCTGGGATGTCACTTGTCCCCTGGGGTTAGGAGGGCCACATCCCACCATCCTACGCCTGTGCCCACCGCTCCCACCCGGGAATGGGTAGGGTATGGATGGCAGAACCTGGACGTGTGGGCGAGGCAGGCAGGGTCCCTGGTGGCTACGGCAGGTCTTGCCGGGCAAGCCCCCTGCTGCCAGCTCCTGCTGCCCACCCGGTGGGTGAGACCCTTGCTCCCTCCTTTGTGTCAGATGGATGTGCCGGTGCCATTTCAGTGGGATGCTGACCCGGGATGAGCAGCTCCCAGACCCCTACCCTTGTTCCCGTGGCCACCTGGGCTTCCTGAGGCAGGACGCGTCTGTGGGACGTGGGGTACAGCCTGTCTGGCTAGACTGGAATCTGGGCTGCGACAGAGAAGCTCCCCCAGAGACTGAGGCTGCGATGGGCCTGGGGCATGGCGCTGAGACTTGGCGTGGCTCGGCTCGGAGCCAAGAACAGATAAAGGCTTCCTGGGCTTCACTGTTGTTTAATGTGCCTTGGAGGCTTGCACCTGGCGTCACACCACAGGGCGTCCTCTGGCTGTGCTGGGGCGGGGGTGTCAGCAGGAGGCACAGCTGAGGGGGTCTGTTACAGAGGGTGGCCCCTCCCCCTCTCCTGGAAACCAGATCACTGCCCCAGAAAGCTGGGGTGGGGCAATCACTGCCTGCGGATGCCCCAGCCTGTTTATCAGGGTTCCCAGACCCCATCCAAGGGCTCTGGGTGCTCTCCCCTGAGGGGGCAGGGGCAGGAAGACCATCCTGGTCTCTGCTTCCACAGCAGGTGCGCAGGAGCCTCCGCCCACTTCCCACCTGGGCTGTGGCCTGTGTGGGCTCTTGGGGTTGGGGAGTCTGTGGATGGCCCCCTGCTGCCTCCCGGGGCCCATGAGGCCCAGGGGACAAGGGCAGGGGCTGGACTTCTTGGTCCCTTGCCTGGCCCTATGCTGAAAAAAGTTCTTGAGAACCTTCCCTGCTCCATCCACAAGGGGCGCTGAGAGCAGATGGTGCCTCCATCTGTGGACCAGCTCGCCCCACAGGGCTAGACCTGGGGCACAGGAGTGGCCTTGAACCCGACCCTCTGCTCAGAGCTCCAGCCTTAGACGCCCAAGGGAAGGGCTGGGGCTTCCCCCACATGGTCAGCCAGGCATGGGGCCCTAAAGCTGCAGGACCCTAAAGGTGCCCCAGTGCTGGAGTCGCCCTTGACTGTGGGGATGGCTGGTACACTGAGCAGGTGGCCATGGGATCCTACGGGGAGCAGGGGGCTGAGGGCAGGGTCCTTCATGGGGACAGGGTCGGGTACTGTGGCCTGGACCGCTCACAGGATGGCCCATTCACTGCCACACTAGGGCGGGATCGGGGCGGGCTCAGGGCCTGGTGCGCGGGCAGCCATCCAGGAGCAGCGCGTCCACCTGCGAGCGCTGCAGCCACAGGCGCCGCTGTGCCTCGCCGTGCAGCGCGTGCAGCGCGTGGCCCGGGCGGCAGGCGGGCAGGGCCGCGCAGTGGGCGGCGTGCAGCAGGCGGCACGTGGCGCAGCGCAGCGCGGGCAGGGCGCCCGCGGGCAGGCAGCTGTGCGCCCGGTAGCCCCCGGGATCCGCCACAGGCGCGAACGGGGCGGCGGGGACCCCATCCCCCCGCAGACGCCGGGGGCCGGCCCGCCCGGGACTTCTAGGGGCTTCAGGCGCGGCCGGGGCCCCGGGCCGGCTCAGCTCCCGGCGCAGGGAGAGGAAGGAGAAGGGCGCAGGCTCGGGCTCCGGCGCCAGCGCCTCCTCCGGGGCGCTGCAGGGCGGGCTGGCCGCCCGCGGCGTGTCGGCGCCGGGGGGCTCCCAGGCTGGGCCCCGGTCGCCCCACACTTGGGCGCTCTGCTCCCAGAGCGGCTCTGCTCGGGGTGAGACGGGGCCCGGCAAGGACCCCCCGTACGGGCTGGCCTCCTCGGCGCCCTCATCCTGCAGGGCGCGGTACAGCTCCAGCGGGGGCACGTAGGCCGCTGCGCGGCCCCGGGGAGGCAGGGGCGGCGGCTCCTCGTCACGGGCCAGACGCTGCTGCAGGCGAATCACGCAGGAGGCCACGTCCCCGCTGGCCCGGCGCGCGTCCAGCAGCTCCTCGGCCGGCAGCACGCTGGTGCCCAGCCGGGCCAGGACCTCGCCCAGGATCTCGCACTCCAGCCGCAGCGCGAAGCAGCCCAGGGCCGCCTGCACCAGCTGGCAGGCCGGGGGCGGTGCGGTCACCATGAAGCGGTGCTCGTCCCTGCGTACGTAGCCCATCTTCTGGAAGCTCTTGGCGAGGAGGTCGTCTGAGAGCACGCCCTTTAGCACGTGCACGTAGCCCCCGGAGAAGGTCTGCAGGGAAGGGACTGGGTCAGCAGCAGCCCACCCTCCTGCAGGCCGGACGGGGCTGAGGGGCGGGGGGCGTCCAGGGGACCTGGCTTCGCCTTAGCCACACCCACCCGGAGGGCAGCGTCGCAGCCTTGTGACAGGCAGGTTTCCGCTGCAGCCTGCACTGGACTCCCGAGGAGCTTTGAAAAGAGGCACCGGGGCCACCTCATGGACTCTTACTTGGGCTTGGGCCCAGGCATCAGATTAAAATTTTAATTTTAAAAAACAGCTAATGGGGGAGCGGACGTAGCTCAGTGGTTGAGCGCCTACTTCCCATGCCCAAGGTCCTGGGTTCAATCCCGGTACATCCTAAAAAAAACCACCACCACCACCACCTAACAACTGGGAAAGCCCTTGTCGCGGAGTCTCACTCCCCTCCCTGTCCCTTTCTGTCCCTTTCTGCTGTCAGGGTTTTGGGCTATGCCTTCCTGGTGTTTCTCCACACAACATCCATTACTGGCCCTAACCCGGCGGCCTCCCTCAGCGCTGCTCTATCCTTCTCTGTCCTCCATGGACGTCTTGGAGTTTTTTCCTGTCAGGACAGAGGGTCCACCACTGGGTGAGACGGCACCTCTTAAAGCTTCCCCAGGAGGCTCCAACGACGCGCCACGAGACAACTGGGGAGCCCTCCCCACCGTGCAGCCGCTGGGCGCTCCCGCCCCCGGAGGCGGAGCTGCTCGTGCCCCAAGGAGGCCGCAGAGCCGGCATCGCCATCGGGTCCGCCCCGCGCCAAAGCTGCGCGGGCGCCTCGTGCCCTCTGTGTGAATGAATGGGTGAGTGAGCGAATGAATGAAAGTCCCGGAACGTCGGACAGCAGGCGGGGAGGAGCTGGGGCTCCGCTTCTCGCTGCCGAGAGGCTGCCGCTGCCATGGCAACCGCGGAGGCGTACCTCGCCCACGTGCACGATGGCGTCACTGTCCTCCTCCCTCTGAGTTAGCTCCGGGAGGCTGCGGCCCTGGCCTTCCCGTCACGCTGGCAGCGACCCTGGAGGGTCCGGGTTAGCTCGCCCCGGGGCGCAGCCTCCACACCACAGCGGAGGCTGAATTGAGCCCGTGCGCGGCGCCCCCCCACCCGGCTGCAGGCCTCCCAGCACCCGCCACCGCACAGGGGGACACACACACAGCTGCGTCCCCGCCGAGGGAGGCCCAGGGTGGCCTGGGGCCTCGGGCGCTCCGGCGCGCCTGCCCCCGCCCTCCCCCAGCCCCGGGCCCCCGCGGTGCCCCCGGCGAGCAGAGGGCCCGGCCGGCGCCCGCACCTTGATGGTGGTGAACTCCTTGCGCCAGGGCAGCAGGTACAGGTGCACGGCCGCCAGCTCCAGCAGCTCGAAGGCGCGCGCCAGGCCGCGCAGCGCGGACGCCAGGTCGGCGCGGCCCCACAGGCCGTCGGTGAGCAGCGCCAGCGCGTCGTCCTGCAGCACCCGGTGCAGCTCGAAGTCCTCCAGCAGGATGTGCCAGAGCACGGCGCGCAGCGACGGGTCCCCGCACACGCCCGCGCGCCCGCGCCGCAGCTCGCGCTCCAGGCACAGGCGGTAGTCCTCGGCCAGCGAGCTGGGGCCCATCCTGGCCGCCGCCGCCCGCGCCCGCCGCTTCCTCCCGGGGCGGGGCCTCCGGCGGACACGCCCCAGGCCCACGCGGCCGGGGCGGGGCCTCGTCGAGGGCGCGGCCCGCGGGGCGGGGCCGGCAGGGACCCGGCGGCGGCGGGAGAAGGCCTGGCCCCGCCGCCTCTCGCTGTCCGACCAGCTCACCCGCAGCCCCCGCCGCGGGGCCTCGGAGGGGGTGGGGCCAGCGGCGCTCCGGAACGGGAATTGGCTGGGGAGGAGCGGGGCGGGGCCACCCCCAGGCGGAGGCGGGGCCAGCAGCGCTCAGGAACGGGGATTGGCTGGGGAGGAGTGGGGCGGGGCCACCCTCAGGCGGAGGCGGGGCCAGCAGCTCTCAGGAACGGGGATTGGCTGGGGAGCCGCGGGCGTGCGACACCTGTGCGGGCCTGTCCACCGCCCCTCGCCCCCGCCTGGGCGGAGCGTCCTCCGTGTCCTCCGAGGCAGACCCGGCTGCGAGCCCCCAGCGCCAGGCAGGGCCGCAGCCCCCCGGCGGTGCAGCCTGCGGGGCTCTGAGGCGTCGAGGCTCCCGGGATGGACCCCGGCGGAGGGCGCGCCTCGAGGACGCCGCCCCCCGCTCCCGCGCCCCCCGCCTTGGGTCTTGGCGGCGCTACCTCATCGCAGCCACGCGGGGGCGCCCCGCGCCGCCTCGGGCCCGGCTCCCGCCTGCCGCCCTGGGCCTGCCCCGCTGCCCCGCTGCCCCGCGCGCGCGTCCCAGAGCTGCTCAGAGCGGCGTCGCCCGCCCTCCCCTGCAGCCGGCGAGGCTGTTTGCGGCCGCCTGGACCGGCCGAGTGCAGGCGGCAGACACGCAGCGACTTCGGGGTGCGCGTCCACCTCGCCCCGGGGTCGCTCGCTCCCGGAACCCGCTGCCGTGTGGAGAGCCCTGGCCGAGGCCCAGCATCAGCAGTGAGCACACTTCAAACGAGTCCCACGCTGTGGGGTTTCACCAAGCTCAGGGCGTGCGGGGGACAGAGGTGAGCTGTCCTCGTGGGGTCCTACTCAAGTGGAAGATTCATGAGGAAGAAAACAATTGTCATGTATTCAAGGTAGCGGGCTAGGGGTGGTTTGTTACGCAGCACTCTACAACTGACTGACATTGACGTTGCCTGAAAGTCCACCTGCAAACAGCTCCTCCTGCAGACCTTGGGCTAAGCCCAGGAGCAGGACTGCTGGGTCAGAGGGTCCGTCTGTACTTCTGTACTTAACTCGGCCTGACTGCCAGGAGGCTCTTTTACACTCCACCAGGCATGCACACAGGCTCCCGTCTCCCCACACTTGGCGTTGTTCAGCTTTCTAGATCTCACCAGTCCCATGGGGATAAAGTAATAACTCATTGTAATTTGCATTTCTCTGATTTGTGATTTTAAACATGTTTTCTTACAATAGTTAGCTTTTTGGATCTCTTTTACTGTAGATGATGTGTTGGTAAGCTTTGCTACTTTTCTAATTGGGCTTCCTGTCTTTTTCTTGTTGGGTTGAAGGGCTTGTGAAGGAAACGTTCTTTTGGTCATTCGTACTTTATGGAGGAGGAGCCGCAGGCTCTGAGAGGCTGAACAGCAGGGCCTGTGTGATGCCAGGGCCTCAAGCAGGGTGACAAGGAGAAACACAGGTGGAAATTCCCAGCCCTCAAAGAGCTCCAGCCACGGGTGGGTCGTGGTGTGAAGCCCACAGGCTGTCCCAGTGTCACCATCAGCTCAAGACCTGGCTGGACCCCCCCCCCCCCAGGAAGCAGTGCTTTAAAATGCCGTTCCCCAGATGCAGGTGCCAGGGCCGGGAGGGGGCATGCCTTGCCAAGGGCACCGTGGCTGGCTGGAAATCTGCAGGACTCCGAACTGGACGTCTGAGGGCTGGGAGCCGTGGGTTTGGGCTTTTCTCTGGATGGGGTGGGAGTGGGAGGCCAGGCACAGAGGCAGAGCGGCCCTGGCTCCGGCTTCCCACCCTTCGCTCTGTCCAGGCTGAATGGGGCAGTCTGTCCCCTTGAGCCGCCCCACGTCCTGAAAGCTGAGATAAGGGCCTGTCAGTGCCTGGGGCTCTAGGCTTTGCTGGGGCACGAGGTCTCCTTCTGGGCCTGGGCAGCGGCACCACCTGTACCTCTCCAGGGCTCTGGAGTCAGCCTGCCGTGCAAACCCAGCTCTGCTGCCACCTGGGCTGTGGGCTGGAGAAGGCGTGTCCCCTCTCCGTGCCTCAGTTTCCTCACAGGGCTCTCGTCATGAGTTGCCATGAGGCTTGACACACTGCCAGCCACAGAGCTGCCGTTAGGGTTTTGTCAGACCCTTTCCCCAAAGACGCCCCGATGTCACCCCCACCTGCTTCTGGACTGAGCCTGGGCCACTGGGTTTGGGGCCCTCCTCCCCTGCAGAGGGGCCCCCGATTCTGCCCATGGCTGGGGCTCAAGCCGCCCTCTCTGGACCCACCACCTCTCTCTGCTCTCCAGTGGCCAGACGCTGCCCTTTCCCAAGGCTTCTCAGGATTGAGTGGGCACCGCTGGGGCTGGGCCAGCACCAGGCCCCCGGATCCCGAGCCCCCACACTTGGGGCCTGTTTCCCGACTGCAGAACAAAGGTGCGGGGCCTGCGTTCTGGGTCTTGAGGGAAGCCCAGTGATGACCTCTGACCTCAGCCCCTTGGATTGGGTCTCCTGTGCCCTGTCCTTAGGGTGAGGCACCCAGTGGGGTCAGGCAGCTCCACGTAAGGACCGCCGGGGCCAGGCTGGGTCTGGTGGGGCCTGTGGGGGAGACAGAGCGACACGGGGTGACGGCAGCAGTGCCCTCTTTATTCTGGCCCAGTCGGCGTCTGCCTGCGGCAGCGTGGCAGGAGGAGCGTGCAGTGGGGACCTGCCGGGCACCTGGGGCGTGTGCCGGCAGCACCAAAGACTCAGCGAGGCTGGGGGCCGGGGGAGAGAAAGGGAGCGAGATAGATCAGCAACCCAGGCCGGGGGGGGGGGGTTCTAGCAGCCACTCAGAGGAGCTGTGCCCATCCCTGGGGAGGGGAGGGGAGAACACAGGGCCCCCCAGGCCTCAGCTGGCCAGTGCAGGAGGCCCCCAGGCCCTGGGGAGCACAGCTCTGCTCCCCTTACCAGACCCGTCGGAGGTGCAATGGGAGACAGAGACTGGGTCAGGGAGGGGAGGTCGCCGGGGACTGCAGCAGGGCCTGCCCCCACCCTCAGCCCGTCCTGATGCTGCTCCCGGGAGAGAAGGAATGTCGGAGGCCTTGGGGGCTCCAGGGCTCCGCCCTCAGCTAGTGGCTCAGGGCGCCTGCGGGCAGCAGCTCCACGTAGCTCAGCGCGCTCTGCAGGGAGGTCAGGCAGTACCCCTCCTCTCCGATCAGGTACCTGTGAGGGGCAGGCCCAGGGCGTGTCACCTGGAGGAACACGGGTGCGCCCTGGAGCGCGGCCTCGTGCAGAACGGGGCAGCAGGGATGCGGGCCAGGCGGAGGCCTCGTCCTGCCGCAGGGTGGATGGAGGAGCCAACGGGGCAGCTGGGCTGCGAGGGGCACCCGATGGTCCACGGTCTGCGTAGAGGCTGCTCGGGACGGCCGGCAGCTCCCGTCTGGGCGGCAGGAGGTCTGTGCGCGTGCCCAGTGGGGCGGGGGGCGGGCACTGGCAGGGAGTGCCCGGCACACACAGGCCCTGGAGGAGCTGCGCGGTGCGTCTCGGTAGGTGGGACCAGGTCTGACCGGCGGCCCCGCCGGGCAAGGCTACTTAGGCACTGGCCCTACCCCTCGTGGATGAACTCCTCCAGCGCCGCGCACTCTGCCACCAGCTGCGGGAGGCCGCTCCGCAGCACCACGAAGGACAGCACGGGCAGCAGGTCGTCGGCGCCGCTGTTGGGAGAGGCGCAGCTGGCCAGCAGGCTCTGGGCCTGGGTCGCTGGGAGCAGGCTGGGCAGGCCGCGGCCTGAGGCGCAGCTGTCAGGCAGGCCGGGGGCCGTGGGGACAGGTACCTCAGGCCAGACAGGAGGGCCACCCCAGGGCCCTGCCCGCCCTGCCCTCCAGCGCTGGGGCCGGGTGGGGCAGGGCCTCCCCAGGGTACCCCTGCTTCTCCTGTCTGTTTGGCTTCCACAAGCAGCCCAGCATCCACTCACTCCCCGCAGGCAGCAGGTGGGGGCAAAGCCCCAGGTGGGGGCTGCAGCCTGAGTGCACTGGCCGGAGCCAGGGAGCCCGCCCCAGGCACCAGGCTCCGGGACAGCGTGGGAGGCAGAGCCCAGGGGCATCAGAACAGCCTGCGTTCGGGGGGCCCGGCCCATCCTCTGTCCCTGCCCGTGGAGACCCTGGGACCCTAGCACCCCAAGAAGCTGACCCTGCTGGGGCGAGCAGTCCAGCCACTGGGGAGTCCCAGGCCCTTTTGCCACAGTGTGACCCTGCAGCTATGCCCCCAGGTGGGTGGGGGAGGCGCTCGACCACCCTCATGCTTAGGTCTGACATCCACCTGCCATCACCGCGGCCCCAGATGCAAGTGCTAAGGGTGCCCGGCAGGGCCAGGAGGAGAGAGAACGAGGCAGGGCCAGGCATCCCGGGGCCCAGGTGGGGAGGAGAGCTGGCAGCAGGCCGTGGAGAGCTGGAACCCAACCTTGGGGGCGCTGTGGGAGGCCCCAGGTGGCCCAGAAGCCCCACTCCCACCCCAGGGCGCGCTCGTCCTCCCTGAGCCCCTCCTGCTCTCTAGCTCTCCAGGACGCCCGGCCGGCAAGGAGGCCACTGGCGCCCACTCCCCACGCGCTGCGCCAGGACTCACATGGCGGCCATGCCGGGCTGGGGTCGGGCCTCCTGGGCACAGCAACTGTCTTCCGCGCACTCACAGATGGCCCGCAGGGCTCGCACTGCAGGGGCAGAAACGCAGCTGCGGTGGGGACAGGGAGGGGTGCAGGTGCGGGAGGCTGGCGGGCCGGGCGCGGGGGTGCCCGTGTTCACATCCAGCCTGGCCGTAGTCCCCAGGCTCTGACTCGCACCAGCGGCTGGGCAGAGGGCGTCCCGAGGTCACCCGGGTTCTCCTGAGACTGGCCAGGGCCCAGCTCCTAGTCCAGGGCCTCCGCTTGGCCTTGACCCTGCAGGGGCGCGGGGGTGAGGTGGGGAGGGCGGGCCTGGGCAGCAGCCGGGCTGGTGGGCACAGGGACACACGGGGCCCTCAGGGCCGGGGGAAGCGGCGTGGGGCCCCGTCCACCCTCCTCCTGATGTGTGTGGGCTGGTGGGCTGCGGTGACTCTCCTGGGTACTGCTTTCAGCCTGAGGAGAGTTAGAGACCCCTGGCCCAGGGGTCGGTGGGCCCAGGCCTCCAGTGAGCCACCCGCCGGCCCCTCACCGATGCACTCCAGCTTCTTCTGGGGGCAGCTCTCCAGGACCAGCAGCCCCAGCTCCTGGGCCGCTGAGCAGAAGGGGTAGGCACCATGGGCCTCGGGGTCCCGGGGGAGGAGCCTGGCAGGGATGCCGAGTGCCGCGGGTGGCGTGTCCTTGTGGCGCTCCATGCTGCTGTGCAGGGCCGCCTCCCGCGGGCGGAGCACGCTCCTGGGGCACGGGAGACCCGGCTCAGCCACGCGGGGCCCGGCGGGCCTGGCTCGGGGAAGGCGCAGGGCCTGTGAGCCCAGCGTCACTCCTCGGGAGCCTGTGACGGCGAATGCAAGGTGTGGGCTGGCCCTGTGGCGAGGGGCACCTGCCGCCTTTAAACCTAGATGCTCCCAGAGGTGACGGCCCAGCAGGCCCCAAGGGTCAAACCAGAAGTCCAGGCAACACGTGGCTCGGGGCCTGAGAAGAGGGGGGCGGTGCTGGGGTGACTGGGGGGCCTGGAGAGCAGATGCTGTGGGGTGGGGGCCGGGTGGGCTCACCTGTAGAGCACCAGCAGCAGGGGCCACAGTGGGGAGAAGAAGGGCTCCTCGATGCAGGCCAGGCAGCGGTCCCTGGAGGCCGCCGTGTTCAGGCCATCGAAGGTCAAGATGGTCAGCGAGAGCAGACGGTCTGCGGGGGCAGAGCTGGGGGCTCAGTGTGTGTGGGGGGGTGTGTGGCCAGCCCCTCCTGCAGCCCCTAGGCCCCTTCCTGTGTCTGAGTCAGGCCCCAGCTGACCCTCCTCCCTGGGGGCCGAGACAAAGACTGGAAAGCCAGGGGGCTCTTCAGAACGCGGCCTGCGCCTGAGACGCAGGGGCTCGTGGGCTTCAGGTACACCTGCTCGCTGGCTGGGAGAGGAGGCTGAGGCCCAGAGAAGTGGTGGTCCCTGGGAGGGCAGGGGCAGCAGGGAGAGAAGGCAGCTCCTGACTGGTCCGCCCACCCCCCGCAGTTCTAGAAAGCCCCGTGAAAGCCTTTACCCTAGGGGGCTCTGACATCACCCTGGGCCCCCAGCCTCCCTGGGGGCTGTGCACTGTCTCCAGATTCCATGAGGCTGAGGGGCTTGCTGGGCCAGCCTGGGTTTGGATAAAGCGAGTCCCACCCGAGGGGACAGCAGCTGCGTCAGCTGACCAGAGGCGGAACCAGGCAGTTACATTGCCTCCGAGGGGCGACCCTTCCCCAAGAACCAGGGCTCCAGCAGGGCACGTAAGCGAGGGGCGTGGCGCGGCTGCCCACCGACGGCGCTGTGTATGTCCCGCACTGCGCTCTTCAGCGGCTCGAGCAGGGGCTCCTGCTTCGCTCCCGGGGTCTGCGGCTCCCACCGCCCCGCAGGGCCCAGGCCCCGCCTCTCAGACGCAGCCAAGAACTGTTCCAGGTCTTCGAAGGAGCTGTCCTTGTCCGGCAGGCGGGACTGGGTGTCCAGGGGCGAGGGCGGCCCCATGGTGTCCGCGGGTCCGGGGTGGAGCGGGGGCGTGGGGGGGCCGTCCTGGGGCCGCGGGCCCGCGCCGGGCTCCGGGGGCGAGAGCATGCAGTAGAGGCTCTGGGAGGGCCGGAGCCGCCGGCTGCCCGGGGCCAGCAGCCCGTCGGCGTCAGGGGGCAGCGCGCAGCAGCCCCGGGCGCAGGGCGGGCCCACGGCGCCCCTGCTCGCGAGGGGGTACAGCGCGCTGTACACGGCGCACTGGAGCCTCCTGAGCAGCTGCGTGATCGGGTGGTCCGGTAGGCTGCAGGAGACGCGGGGCTGGCGGGGGCGCGGCGGGGCGGGGCAGCGCGCAGACCCCCGAGGCCCCGCCCGCGGGGAGGCCCTGTCCAAACGCTGAGGGCAGTGGCTCAGGGAAAGTTTGCTCCCCGACCTGCAGGGAGCCGCCTGGACAGTCGTGCAGACGGGACCAGTCCCTCCCGCCACGCAATCCTCTTCTAACCCCCTCCTTAGTGTCCTCCACCAGCCGGACAGCAGGGAGGGGCCCGAGGGTACCTGAGCAGGTGGGAGACCAGGCTGGTCACCAGCGCCAGGTCCCCGGGGCTCCTCTTGAGTTTAGCCCTCCAGAGCTTCGGCCAGTCCTGCAGGACAGAGGGCCTGGCGAGAGCACCGCGCCCCCCCACCCCCAGGTGCACCCAGGGAGAGCCCCAGAGCCGCCCCCTGCCTGGGGCACCGGGACTCACATGGTCCTGCTCGTACTCCAGAATGGCCGCATAGAGAGCCCGCTGCTCCCGCTCCTCCGGGGTCAGGGCCACCTGGCTGCAGAACCTCCTGGGGACAAAGGTCTGGGTGGGCGCTGGGGCAAAGCCCCCGACCCCACGGTTGTCCTGGGAGGGGGCGAGACAGGCACACCTGTTTGCAGCCTCCTGCAGCCGCAGCCGGCGCTCCTCTGCCTTCCTTTGGAGCTGGACAGCGGAGTCAAGGAGCTTCCCCCATCGGAGGGTCTCCCACCCCCCCACCCCAGCCCTTGTCCCCTGCAGGCCGCCCCTTGTGTGAGGGCCCCACCCCCCAGGTATCTGCTGACCACTGGGATGTCCCAAGCCTGTGCCTGTCCTGGGACCCAGGGGCCATGCACAGGGCAGGAGAGCAGTGCAGGAGCAGCTGTGACCGGCACACCGGCCGGCGCCCACATGCAGAGGAGGGCTGGGGGTGGCGAGGCCCAGCACGCTAGAAGGATGGAGAGGGGTTAGCCGCTGGGGAGGCCGGGGGTGGGGGCAGGGCAGGGGCCAGGCCTGCTCCTCTCGCAGCTCGAGTCCAGGACAGAAAGGATGCGGTCTCCTCGCGGGCTCTGGCGATCACCAGGTTCTCCATCATCTGCCGCTGCAGGGACAGGGTCTAGCAAGGGGAGGAGGGGTGAGCCGGCCCCACCCCCAGCCCGCCCTTCCACCTCAGGCCTCTGCACCCCACTCACCAGCGATGTCTTCTGCACAGCCTGGGTGGCGTCCAGACGGGCCACCCGGGCTTCATAGGCGGCCCTCAGCTTCTGGTTCTGCAGGGAGGCCTCCTCCAGGGGTGTGAGCTCCCTGGAGGCGGGACAGCTGCTGCCCAGGCGCTGCAGGTCCTGCCAAGCCCACCCTCACCATCCTCCCCCAGCGCTGGGACAAGGGGGCGGTGAGGGGAGGCAGGAAATGTACACAGAAGCAGAGGTCTGGGTAAGTGACTCTGTCCCACTGCTCCTGCTGAAACGTGGGCCTGGTATCGCCTGGAAATCTGGACTTTTATCTAAAATCAGTTATATGGGTTTGGAGATTCAATAGAATGCTTAAGTGGCACCTTGTGGGCCAAACAGCTAGATTAGTTTGCAGCTTGGAAGGGAGAACCAGGGCTAGTGACAGCCGCTCCAGTGTGGAAGCTTCCGCCCCATTCAGCTTCCTTTCAGTGGTGGTGGAGGGCGGATCCTGGGGTGAAGGCCTGGTGCCTGCCCCTACCCCCCAGCCACCCACGAAGGCATGAGGTGCCCAGGGGTGAGAGCGCTCAGGACCACTCCGCGTCCTGGCAGCCCCAAGGCCCAGCTGGAGCAGGGCTGGGGGAGCGAGTCCACCTTGCATATCTTACTTGGGCTTCCCTGGGCTCCTGACAACTCAGCAGTTTAGAAAACTGTCCATAATTAGCTCTTCAAATGATGCCTCTCTCCCCTTTTCTTTCTCCTCTCTTTCTGGAGCTTCAATAAACGTACATTAGACCTGCCATCTCTCATGTTTTCTGTCCTTTTTCTTCCTCTGAGGCATTCTCAGTGTCTTTTGACTTTTCTTCCAATTCACCGATATTCTTTCCAGCTGTTTATTGTACTGTCAGAAACTTATTCAGAGTGTGTATGTGTGTATGCGTGTGCATGCGTGTATTTCTACTGGGAAACATAAATGGTGATTATTTCCAACCAGTTTTTAAGATTAATTTCAGTTATTGTATTTTTCATTTCTAGAGATGTTCTATTTGGCTCTTGCTGGGTCAGCTTTTATAGTTGCTTGTTCCCTGCTGGCATTTTCAAACCTGCCTTTTATCTCTCTAAATATAGAAAGCATGATTATTTCATAATGTGCCTGACAACTCCACTCCACTATTTGAAGATTTTGCAGTCTGTTTCTGTTGTCATTCGTGTTTTCTCGTTTCCTTGTGTGCCTGGCTACATTTGACTGTGTTCCACTCATTTTCAGGAAAAACAAAAGTGCTTTCCTCCAAAGAGGATTTGCGTTTGCTTCTGCCAGGCACCAAACGTGGCCCCCCTCTGGGACCCATTTTCACTAGGTTCGCAGCAGACAGCTCGCTCCGCCTGGCCTTCCATCCCAGCCCCAGGCTCGGCCTGCCCTGACTCTGCCCCATCTTACTTCTTGGAGCCTGGCCACTCCACCGCCTGAAGCTTCTGGAAGACCTCAGGGGGCAGAAAAGGAGAGAGCTTGCCCCCTTCATCTGAATACACCCGGCGGTGTCGGCTGGCAGGTGGGGGGACTGGAGCAGCTGCAGGTATGGCTGGATTGAGGCGTGTTTTCCCTGTGGGAACAGCCAGAGGTCAGCTGGGTGGCCCCATATTCCACAAAGGAGATCAGATTTAGGGGGAGGCCCCAGAAAAGTCTCCTTCTGCTGGAGACCCACCAAGTTTGGCCGCTGTTGACTGGGCCCTCTCCAAACACTGCTCAGCAAGCTTCAGCATCTTCGAAGTGTCTGGGGCCACTGTCTCCCCGGCTTCTGGGGAGCAGGGGACAAGACAGCCAGTTACCTCCAGCTTGATCACTGAAGTAGAGGCAAGGCACTGCACGCCTCCGTGGTGCGCTCTGGCCCAGCCAGCCCGGCATCTGCCTGACTTTCCTTCTGTGGGAGCCCTGCTCCTCTACACCTACAGCTCTCTGCAAACAGCCCGAGCAGCCAACAGGTGCCACTGTGTGGAGACGAGGATATGCAGAAGCGGGGCCGCCCAGCTCTGCCACCCTGTCTCCCACCTCTGCGTCTGCAGCTGCTGCTTCCCTGCAGGCTGCCTGCAATCACTTCTGGGCACCCCTCACACCCGTCCTTGCTGGGTCAGTCCTATGAGCAGACACACACACTGAGGAGCTGCTACCTCAAACCTGCCCCTGCACCCCACCAACGCCAGCTTCTCACCTGGGTCCCTGCTCCCTAGCAGCGAGCCCCCTGGATAAGGCCACTTCCCATCTCTGCCCCACAATTCCCACTGGAGCTGCCTTACCCACCCCACCTCACCAAACCCAGGGGCCACTCTGCACCTGCCTCCGTTTCAGAGCATCCCAGCGCTCAGGCTCCCCAGGGAAGCTTCTGCCAGAGACTCCACTTACAACCATGCTTCCCTTCCCTCTCTGACCCCTACTCTTGCATCCTATGGGCTGTTTGACACCTGCACCCACAGGTCTCGCTGGCAC
Source organism: Cabassous unicinctus (assembly GCA_029593785.1). NCBI lineage: Eukaryota > Metazoa > Chordata > Mammalia > Cingulata > Chlamyphoridae > Cabassous > Cabassous unicinctus. The sequence continues at coordinate 2,461 of JAQZBX010030461.1, read as the reverse complement.
CTCAGATGCAGGCTTACTGTGCGCAAGACTGAACCCTTCGTCCTCCTCGCAAATCTCCCCACAGTCCCACCATCAGCACTGCCCCTCCCCAGTGGCTCACGCCCCCCACAGGTCCAAGGGTCCATCTTCACAGTACGTCCTCCCGCTTCTCCCCCCTCCCACCTCTGGGTGGTCCCAGCCACTGCTGTCCTCACGATGGGAGTCTTCCCCCAGGCTTGACTTCCAACCCTGTGCCCCCCTCACGCCACCCCAAGGCCCATGACACCCCCTCCTCTGGCTCTCCTGCAGACACACTGCCCATTCCCACCCAGGACCTATGCCTATCCCTCTGCACCTTCTCCAAAGGGCTTCCTGCCCCTCCCAGTAGCCCCAACCCTCCCTCCGGCCTCTTCCTCACTGCGTGTCCCTCCTGTGTCGGGTCACACTCCAGCAGCTGACGCCTGAGAACTCACGGATCCTACATCTGCTAATGACACAGGAGATCCCAGGCCGGGGACCCACCAAGGGCTGAGGACCCCCATTCGCCCGTACCTTTGGTGGCTTCCGCTTCCTCCAGAAGCACCTGGGAAATGTAGTGGATGCTCCTCAGGTATGCAGCATATGCCTCCTGCGCCCGGAAGAGACACGGCGGTCAGGCCAGAGGAGGCCAAGGGCTCACTGAGCTGGTCTCTGTGCAGAGGGCCTGCGACAGCCGGCTGGAGGCCCTCCTGCTGACCCACGATGGGCCCTTGCTCTCCCGAGTAGAAGGACAAGGCGTTGGCACCTGAGAGCACGAAAGCCCTTTTCTCCACAAGCCCTGCCTTGGGCGGTGGGCACACGTCCAGCTGGGCACCAGCCCCTCCTCCCGCTCTGTTTCTCTCCACCAAGGAGGGAGATGAGCTGCTCGCCTAGCGGGTCTAGGGAAGCAATCCCAGCTGCTGCTCTCCTTTTCCAGTCTCTATGCAATGAGTGTCCTTTCTGTGCTCGTAGTTAGGGACCATTTATTCAGAGGCTTTAGAAAAAAACACTGTAAGAGGGAGCGATGCCGTAGGCCTCAGAGCCACTTCCAGCCTTGGTGTGGGGGACTGAATCATGTACCCAGGTTGGACATGTTCTTGGGTTCTGTGGGTGTGGACCCATTGTAAGTAAGATCTCTTCTAGAAGCTACTTCAGTTAAGGTGTGGCCCAAATGAATCAGGTGGGCTTTAATCTGGATTCCTTTATAAGCAGAATGAAAGTCAGAAAAGCCACCAGGAGCAGCCAGAAGCCAGAAATCAGTAAAGCTAGGAAGAGAAAGAAGATGCCACCACGTGCATTGCCACGTGACAGAAAAGCCAAGGAGCCCCAAAGTTTGCTTGCTGGCCAGTCCGAAGTTACCAACCCTGGGAGGAAGTGAGCCTTCTGCTTCTGAAACCGTGAGCCAATAAATCCCTTTTGTTAAGCCAACCCCTTGTATGTTATTTGTTTCAGTGGAGAGGAAACTGTGGCAGTCTGATATTTATGAATTCCAAAAAAGACATTGATTACATTTGTAAACTGGTCTGTTTCTCTGGGTGTGATGCTCTTTGATTGTATTAGATTCAGCTGAGGTGCCTTTGATTCAGTTAAGAGTAGGGCTGTGATTTAACCACATCCTTAGAGTGTGACTCAGTGTTGAGTCCCAGCCCCCGTGGGCTGATAAAGCAGACTCCCACATGGAAGTAAATACACAGAAAAAGACATGGCAAAAGTACTTGGATTTGACGCTGGAGCCCTGGGGAGAGTAGAGCCATTCACCTGACAGCTTACAGTTGACCTTGTGAAGAGAAAGAGCAGCTGGGTCCAGAAAGAAATGAGCCCCAGGAAGAGAGATGAGCCTTATGCCAGCCCACAGCTGAGATCAGAAGACGCTGGACCCACGGAGACTTAGGAGGAAGGAGGAGGCTGAATCTGCACAGATGTTGCCCACCATTTTGCATCAACCCATGGTGTATTAGTCAGCCAAAGGGGTGCTGATGCAAAATACCAGAAATCTGTTGGCTTTTATAAAGGCTATTTATTTGGGGTAGAAGCCCACAGTTACCAGGCCATAAAGCATAAGTTCCTTCCCTCACCAAAGTCTATTGCCACATGTTGGAGCAAGATGGCTGCCGACGTCTGTGAGGGCCCAGGCTTCCTAGGCTCCTCTCTTCCCGGGGCTCGCTTCTCTCCAGGCTCAGCTCCTCTGCTAGCTCCACAAGGCCAGCTGTAGACCATCAGGCAAACAGCTTGTTTCTCTTCCCAGGGATTTTTCTCTTTCCTCATGACCACGCTCCTCTGTGTGCTTACCTCCCAGGGCTCCAGCTCAAAAACTCCAGCATCAAAACTCCAGCATCAAAACTCCAACATCAAAACTCCAGCATCAAAACTCCAACATCAAAAACTCCAGCATCAAAACTCCAACATCAAAACTCCAACATCAAAACTCCAACATCAAAAACTCCAGCATCAAAACTCCAGCATC
>JAQZBX010030460.1:0-17416 GCA_029593785.1 Cabassous unicinctus | reverse complement strand
ACCAAAAATGAGCAGTCATTTAAATGTATCAATTGGTTGAATATATAAGAGAATGAATGTTATTTCACTTCTGAAAGACTGCTATAATCTACAACCATATTTCCAAAAGCTTTTCTAACAAAATTTACTACATTGAGTTAGTTACTATGACTTGTAATGGTTAATTTGATGCACCAACTTGGTTATGTTATGAAGGCCAGTGGTTTGGCCAAATACCTGCGTGGTTGTTAGTGTAGAAATATTTCCTAGATGGGATTAGCATTGCATTTAGTTGACTGTAAGTAAAAGAAGTGACTCTCAGAATTGAGGGTGGTCCTCATCCAATCAGTTGGAGGTCTTAAAAATGAGATCTGAGGGTTTCAAGAATCAGAAAGAATTCTGCCTCAAAATCATACCTTCCATTTTTCCTTGGCCTCCTCAAAAGAATCTGACTAAAGACTTCAACACCATTTCTCCAGGTTTCCAACCCCTGGCCTGCTCTATGTAATTCAAACTTGCCAGAAAGAAAGAGGCTCAAAAAATGTGGGACATTATAAGCATATAGCCTTAATGAGCATTCCTCTTAAATATGCCTATGTAAATTTATTCACAGCTTATTTTTTAACTTTTTAAAAATAATTTGTAATATATAGAAAACATGAAAAAACTAATACAAAGAATTGCCTCTTTCCTTTAATATTGACTGACTTCTTTGTGTACATGCACATACCCACAAACACATGTACACAAGGCCTCAAACACAAAAAATGATAAAGCAAAGAGAAAGGGAGAAGAAGGTGGAGAAGGAGGGGAAGAAGAAATAGATAATAAAGAAAAGGGAAGAGTAGGTGTAACATGGAGACTTTTTTGGGACATAGGAATTGTGCTGTGTGACATTGCAATGACAGATATGGGCCAGTGTACATTTTGTCAAAACCTATAAAATTGTGTGGGGCAAAGTATAGACTATAATGTAAACTATAGTCCATGGTTAGTAGCAATGCTTCAATATGTGCTCATTAATTTTAAGAAATGTACCACATTAATGAAGGATGTTGTTCATGGGGAAAAAAGTGGGAGGGGAAGCAGTGGTGCATATGGGAATCCCTTATATTTTTTATATAATATTTATGAAATCTAAAGCTTCTTTAAAAATAAAAAATAAAATTTTAAAAAAGAAGAAAATGATGATATAGGAGGAAGAGGAAGAGGGGCAGGAGGAGGAAGACAATAAAGAAGAGAAAAGCTGCAGGTAAAAGTTATAAGCATTTGGTCCTTCATCTAAATCTTCAGTGAGTATTTCCTAAAATTATGGACCATTTCTTTCATAACATTATTTGAATATCAAAATCAGGAACTTAAAGTTGGTATAACACTCTCTGATCTATAGACTTTATCCAAATATTGCCAATTACTCACTGCTAGTACCAAAATCTGTATTAGTCAAGGTTCTCCAGAGAGAGAAACAGAATCAATAAGATGTATGTGTGGGTGATAATGCGTGTGATTCATTGTAAGGAATTGGCTCTGGGGATTGTGGGGACTGGCAAGTCCCAATTCTGTATGGCAGGTCAGAGGTCACAAATTCCAGGAGAAGTGGAGGTGAAGTTGTTTAGTCAGAATCTATAGTGAAGGTTGAGGTAGAAAGGAGGGTGGAGTCTAGAGTCAGAATTTCTTCTGATTCTTGAAACCCTCAGTTCTTGCTTTGAAGACCTCTAACTGTCATTGCAAGGTCATTTACGACAATTCCAATGTGAAAATGCACTCATACTACACCAATTTTTCCCTCTCCCTTCCTTCAGGACCTCTGATGGCCACTCCCTCCACATCAATGATAAAAGTTCTTCCATTGCTAGAATAACAGTAAGTCAATAGTAGAATAGCAGTAAATTTGCTCTAGTCCATTGTTCATCCCAGAGATTAAACTATACTGTAAACTATAATCCTACACACAAAAAAAGTTTAATGCAGGTTTTGAAAACTAATTAGTAAATAAATATGTCATGAGGGGGCTCAGGCTGAGGGGAGACCTTTAACTGATTTGTTGAGGACAAACTTCTTTATGCAAAGTCAACTGATTGTATCTGCTAATCCGATCTGCAAAATACCTCCACAGTAACAACTAGGCCAGTGTTTGACCAAACAACTGGACAGTATAACCAAGTTGATACATAACTTGATGGCATAGCCATCAAATAACCCATTAGATAACCCAGCAATAACCATGTTTCAGTCATTTGCTATTCTTTGATTCTATATTTTTTCTCTTTCACATTCTGTCCCTAACCTCCACCTAACTTACTAACCTTCTCTTCATCCATTCTAGCCTCTGACCCTAGGTCCATCCCTGATCTTCCAGATAATCAGCAACTTTTTATTATTTAATGTGCTATTTCTGAATAATAAATCCTGTGGCTTGCAAATTCTGAGAGTTTCTCACTTTTCAAGGGACATTCTTTTTCCCTCTGAATGATCTAATGTGGTTGTTTTGTTTTTGAGTTTTATAATGCTTTTCTAATGCTTTTCTAATGTTTCATTATGATGGTTGATGAGTGATAAGTGTTGATATTATTACAGCAGTTTCTTTAAATGTGGGGAAATGAGGCATAGATTAAGTAAATAAGAGGCTAAAGGGGATTTAAGTACTTAAAAGGTAATGATGGACATCAGCTAGTATTAACTAACTGAAATTTTGGTTGAAAAACCAATTAAATATACCTAATAGAGCTGAAAGCTTGGTAAAGTTAAGGTTACTTCATGGAAGTTTAGTTTTATTTGCAGTAATGGAAAGATTTCAAAACCCTTCAACTGCTGCTCAATCACTCTGGAGTTGAATTAAATGTAAGCTGTTATTATTTTTAATTCCTTTATACCCTGTTCATTTTAATATATGTTTGTTGGATGTCTAGTTTATCATTTATAGAGATGATTCCTGAGGCATAATTCGTGTAGAACAGAAAGACACATCTGAAAACAAAAAAAATTACAATAATTTAGGTGCTAAACTCTTGATACATATGAGGAAAACACATAATCTGGAGCAATTGTTTCTGTTTGGAAGCATCAGGGAAAAATACGCAAAAGAAGTGGGTTTTCAGGTGGGTCAGGAAGTAAGAAGTGTGCACCAGGAAGAAGAGGGGAAGAAAACTCCAGGTAGGGGGAAAAATCAGAATTAGCATAGAAGAAAGAAAATGATAGCTCAGTGTGGTACAGAATGCACTGAGGTAATGGGAGCACATTGGAAACAGGTTGCCTGTTTACCTGGCAGATAGGTTGGAAAGGTTCTTGCTGTCCACTAAAGAAAAGCTTCAAATTCTTTATTAATACTTCAGTAATTAATTTTAAAAAACCTCTTCTTTTTTTCTCTCAAACACTCCTCTTCCTTCCTCCCTCCTCCCTAACCCTCCCTCAGTAACTTCTAATCTGTTTTCTATTTCTGCAAACTTACCATTTCTGTAATCTCTTATTTGTGGTATCATATAATTTTGATCCTCATGTTCCTTGCTTCTTTCAATGGGCATAATGTTTTCAAAGTTCTTCTGTGTTGCAGCATGTCTCACAACTTCATTTTTACCTGTGGCTGAATAATATTCCCTACTGTGCATATACCACCTTTTGTCTATCCATTCTTTTGTTGATGGGCATTTGAGTTTTTTCCAGCTTTTGGCTGCTGCACTGAGTGGTAGTTGAGGCTGACCATCGGTTTTATTTCTCAGTGGAGTGGTAGAGGCTGTTGGGGTACTTTGGGGGCATCATGGAATCATTTCCAATCTTTAAATTTGTATCACTTAAGTAATTGTGTTCTTTTTCTATGTAATTATGAATCTGTATATTATATTTAATGGCTTTTGAAAAATTGTATATTAGTCTTAACTTTGGAAAGTGGAAGAGTATATTTAGTACATGAGCTTTATTATATCGCATAAAAGAAAATGGCAAAGGAGACAAAACTTTTATACCTCTATTCTTAAATCTTCAATATAATAAATTTCATTTCTTACGTATTCTCCTCAATTTCTCTTCACATGTTTTACTGCATGCTGTTGTAATGAAATGAAAGACAAAAGCCTTCTTTTTTCAATATATATTAACCCATAGGCATTTTTGGAATTCCTACATGATCTTCTGTACTGTCAGTTTTAGACTATCTGGTAGATCATGAAGATTTATTGCACCCTCTCCTCTAGTTTGGATAAAAATTTTAATTTTAGAAATAGTAACTTTCTCTAGAATTCCCCACCTCTCTTGCATTTTTTCTTTTTTTTTTTTTTTTTGCCAATCAGAACTGACACAAAACGGCCATTTTTGCATGAAGGCTACTTCCATATGCACTGCCACTTTTATTTATTTTTTTAAGATTTATTTTATTCATTATTTATTATTTATTTATTTCTCCCCACCACCTTGTCTTCCTTCACTTGCTGTGTCTGTTCATGTTCCTTGTTTCCTCAGAAGGCACTGGAAGACAAACCCGGGACCTCTGATGTGGGAAGGAGGTGCCTAAATCACTTGAGCCACGTCTGCTCTCTGCTTTCTCGTGTTCTCTCATTATATTTTTTCCTCCCCACATCTCTTGTTCTGTCATCTTGTGTCAACTCACCAAGCCTGCCCAAGCTTGCTGTCTTCTTTAGGAGGCACTGGGAACATCTGCTCATTGCTTTGTTGTGTTTCTCATTATGCTTTTTCGTCTTGTGTCTCTTGTTGTGTTAGTTGCCCTGCCTGCCCATCGCACCAGCTCACTGTCTTCTTTAGGAAGCACCCAGATCTGAACCAGCAACCTCCCATGTGGTAGGTGGGAGCCAGTCACCTGAGTCACATACACTTTCCAAGCACTGCCACTTTCAACAAAATATCTAAATATGTTAGAATATGCTTCATCTCTGAAAATTGACTGTGTCTATCTTGTATTGTGCAGGGCTCATCTGATCTCTTTTCCTCTACTGGAAGCTTTAAGCTCTTGAGAGAGAAGCGATGGGGCAGTCGCCAAAGGTGGAGGTGAAGAGCCATATATAATGTAAAAGTCGTCATAATTCATGGAAACTTTTGGTTAGGTTTTCTTAGAAGGTAAGTTCTGGGCAGAAGCATAATCCATCATTACCAGTCCAGAAGTTTGGAAGTACCTGTATTCACACTGTTATTGTTATTGTAGAATGAAGGATGACATACTGCTATATTCATGAATGTATTCATATTATAAATGCAAAATGCTCATGGAGATAGGTTTAATAACTAAAAAGTTTAATAGCTAATAAATTTAGTAGTTAAACTAAATTATGTCATACTCTTAAACTATGCTATTATTGGAATTGAGAATCTGTAGTACTGGGTTTTTTTTACTTTCAATATTATTTTATTAGAGAAGTTGTAGGTTTACAGAAAAATCATGCATTAAATACAGAGCTCACATTTAACCCCGTATTATTAACACCCTGTATTATTGTGGTACGTTTGTTAAAACTGATGAAAGAACATTTTATAATTGTAGTTATAATTGTGGATTTCATTACAGTTCATTGTTTGTGTTGTATATAGTCCTGTTTGTTTTTAAATTTTTACTCTAGTTACATATATACAACCTTAAACTTTCCCATTTTTAACCACATTCACATATATAATTCAGAGCTGTCAATTACATGCAGAAGGTGGTCCTACCATCACCTCATTCATTTTCAAAACTTTTCCAACAGCCCAAATAGAAACTCTATACAATTTAAGAATTAACTCCACATTCCTTAATCCCATCCCTGCACCTGATAACCTATATTCTAGTTTCTGACTCTATGAGTTTGATTATCCAAATTATTTAATATCAATGATATCATATACTATTTGTCATTTTGTGCCTGGCTTATTTCACTCAACATTTAGGGGTTAATCATGTAGTCACATGTATCAGGACTCTATCAATTTTACAGCTGAATTAAATTCCATTGTTTTGTTTACCCATTCATCTGTAGATGGACACTTAGGTTGCTTCTATTTTCTGGCCAGTGTGGTTAACGTTGCTGTGAACATTGGTGGGCAAACATCTGTTTGAAGTCCTGCTTTCAGTACTTTGGGGTATATACCTAGAAGTGGGATTCCTATACATTGGAAGCTTTCAGATACTGAAAGCTTTGTCTACATTTGTGCAGTTTGCTTGCATGGGCTAGAAGCTCCTGCAGCTGATAAGAAATGTGGCTTCATTGGGTATCTAGGAAATTTTAGGGGGGTTCTTTACTGACCGTTTTTTTCACTAGTGTCTAATGTTGAACAGTTGCTTTTCTTATGCATCATTTTCTAGAACTCCATTGTTTATTTGAATTTATAAATACCTCAGCTTTTTCATACTGTGTAGAACCACTTGAATAATTTAAAGTACTTTTCCAGATAGTATCAAAGACTCCCAATATTCCTTCAAGATGAATAACTGTGCAAAGTTCTCACTTTATTTGCTTAGACACACAGTTACTAGTAAAATCTACAAAAGAAGAGATCCTGTGAAAGAAAAAAACAAAATAGCAACCTGGAAACTGCTGGGCATCGCCTAGAGGTCAGGTAGCCCTGACATCTTAGCCATGATCAATGTGGAGGAAGGTGGGGACAAATCTGGGCATATTTCTGCCCATCCACATTTAGGCAAATGAGTAGCCAGGAATAATATTCCCCACACACACTCATATCCCTCAGAGTGGTCTCCACTTGACCTTCTGAGCTTTGTATACATTTACCCTGAAACAAACAGATTCTACCTCTCCTTGGTCTTTCCCTGTGGGGAATCCTTCTCTTGCAAAGATTCTTTAACACAGTTTATTGCCGGGAACCCTCAGCTCTGCTTGGTTGCTGAATCTCCTGCCCACTTAACCTGTGGAATCCATTTGGTATTGTCTGTATTTGCCAGTCCTTTTCTCACCTTTGTGGTTTCTTTGAAACCTAGTGTTACAAAGACAGGCTCATTCTTTGCACTGGGAGTTTTGTTCCTGAATGAATGGAATAAATGAATAGAGTTCATTATTCTAATGAAGAGAGAAAAATAGACTCCCCCTGCCCCTTGTTTGGCATTGGCAAATGTATTATAAATATATGTCTAGTTTGTCTTTGGCTGTCATTGGCTTTTTAATGTCTGTTACTACTTATTTTTACTTATTTGTCAACCTCCTCCCCTTTCTTAAATTGTGATTGAAGCCATCTGTCTTTTCCCTGAAAGCTTTTTACTAATTATTACATACACTTTCCCTCTTAGAAGGTTATAAATATCCTTGAACATTGTTCTGGTGTACAGCTGAGTTATTTGGAAAGGATTTGATCCTTTCGGTTTTTGCTCTTTTAGATTTTAAGGCAAGACCAGAGCCATGTGTTATGGGTTCAATTGCATCCTCCAAAAAGATATATTGAAGTCCTAATCCCTAGTAACTTACCATGAGCTCATACTGGAGGAGGGTGGCCCTAACTCCAAAATGCCTGGTGTCCTCATAAGAAGAAGAAATCTGGACAGCCAAGAACTCCAGGGATTGCTGGCAAGCCACTGTGAAGAAAGAGGCATGAAGCAGGATTTTCATTACGGTCTTTGAAGGAAGGAGGGTCCTGCAGACACCTCGATTTCAGACTTCCAGGCTCCAGAACTATGAGACAATAAATCTCTGTTGTTTAAGCCACCCAGTTTGTGGTACTTTGTTAGGGCAGTCCCAAGAAACTAAGGCACCCATGTTTATTTGAAAGGTAATTACTCCACACTGTGGAGACAAGGCCATTCTGAGAATGCTACCCAGTGGCCCATGAACTGTGGTGTTTCCCTGTCTGAGTGGAATAGCAGAAGCAGGAGCAATAAGGCCTGGAAGAGAGATTAGAGAGATGAGCCCCCACCTGAGCTTGGGAAGAAAGGGAGCCTGGAGGTGAAGGCAGAGACCATCTGCCATTTTGCCTTTCCAAATGGCAGGAGTCCAGGATTGACATCAGCCTACTTTTGGTGAGATAGCATCTCTGAAAATGCCTTGATTTGGACATTTTCACAGTCTCAGAACTGTAAACTCTTACCCTAATAAATTCCTATTTTAAAAGCCAACACATTTCTGGTATTTTTGTATTGGAAGCATTTAGCAAACTAAAACAAACAACTAGCATATCTGGTTCGAGCTCATTACATTTCTTTTTAAAAGTTCTTTCTCCTGTGTGTACATATTTGCTTTTCATAAGTTGTCCAGGATTAGCATATCTAGATATAAAAACAACCCTGTTTGTATGTTTAATGGTGTTCTTTAAACATTTAGGCAAATTTATGGGAAAATGCTTTCCATACAATCAAGTGTTTTATACCCATGAGAAAGGATATGGTATTTTCTTTTCTTTTTTTTCTTTTTATTTAATTTACTTTGTACATTTAATAACTGAAAATATAAACAATTAAAAAGTAAAAAGTAAAAACAAATGAATAAATATATATTTCTCAATTAAATGTACTGGATACAAATATATATATATTTTTTAATCAAACAATATGTTACACAATATATTTGGTTCATATTAATGCATTCATATAGTATTTGTCCTTTTGTGTCTGGTTTGCTTTGCTCAACAGAATGTCCTCCAGGTTCATCCATGTTGTCATATGCTTTATGACTTCATTTCTTCTTACAGCTGCATAGTATTCCATTCTGTGAATAGACCGCAGTTTGTTTATCCATCCCTCTGTTGATGGACACCTAGGTTATTTCCAACTTTTGGCAGTGGTGAATAATGTTGCTATGAACATTGGTGTGCAGATGCCAGTTCTTGTCACTGCTCTCAGTTCTTCTGGTTATATACCCAATAGTGGTATTGCCAGGTCATGTGGCAAGTCTATATTCAACTTCTTTAGGAACTGCCAAACAGTCCTCCATAGTGGCTGTACCATTCTGCATTCCCACCAATAGTGAAGATGTGTTCACTATGTATCCACAGCCTCCCAACACTTGTAGTTCTCTGTCTTTTTAATTGTGGCCATTCTGATAGGTGTGAAATGATATCTCATTATAGTTTTGATATGCATTTCCCTAACCATGAGTGATGTTGAGCATTTATTCATGTGTATTTTTGCCACTTGTATTCCTTCTTTGGAGATTGTCTATTCAAGTCTTTTGCCCATTTTTAAACTGGGTTGTCTTGTTATTATTGAGTTGTAACATCTCTTTATATATCCTCAATATTAAACCGTTATCAGATATGTGATTTCCAAATATTTTTTCCCATTGAGTTGGCTGCTTTTTCACCCTTTTGACAACATCCTGTGTGGTGCAAAAGTGTTTAATTTTGAGGAGGTCCCATTTATCTATTTTTTCTTTTGTTGCATGTGCTTTGGGTGTAAGGTCCAAGAAACCACCACTTACTACAAGGTCTTGAAGATGTTTCCCTTCATTTTCTTCAGGTAGTTTTATGGTCCTAGATTTTATATTTAGATCTTTGATCCATTTTGAGTTGATTTTTGTATAGGGCATGAGATAGAGGTCCTCTTTCATTCTTTTGGTTATAGATTTCCAGTTCTCCTAACATCATTTGTTCAAGAGACTCTTTTTTCCCATTAGCGTGGGTTTGGTAGGAATGTCAAAAACCACTTGAGTGTATAGGTGAGGGTATATTTCTGGGTTCTCAATTCTATTCCACTTATCAATGTGTCTATCTTTATGCCAGTACCATGCTGTTTTGACCATTGTAGCTTTGTAATATGTTTCAAGGTCAGGCAGTGAAATCCCTCCCACATTGCTCTTGTTTTTTAGAATGCTTTTGGCTATTCAGGTGCACTTACCCTTCCAGATGAGTTAGGCAATTGCCTTCTCTAATTCTGTAAAGTAAGCTGTTGGGATATTGACTGATATTTGCATTGAATCTATAAATCAGTTTAGGAAAGATTGACATCTTCATGATATTATTCTTCCAATCCATGAACACGGAATGTCTTTCAATTTATTTAGGTCTTTTAAAATTATTTTTAGCATTGTTTTGTAGTTTTCTGCATATAGGTCTTGTACTTGTTTGATTATATTAACTCTTAGGTATCTGAGTCTTTTTGTTGCTATTGAAAATGGAATTTTTCCCCGATTTCCTCTTCAGGTTGTTCAGTACTAGTGTACAAAAACATTACTGATTTTTGCGCGTTTATCTTGTATACTGCCACTTTGCTGAACTCATTTATTAGTTCAAGTAGCTTCGCTGTGTATACTTCAGGATTTTCTAAGTACAGGATCAAGTCATACACAAACAGTGGGAGTTTTACTTCTTCTTTTCCTATTTGGATGCCTTTAATTTTTTATCTTCTCATCTAATTGCCCTAGCTAGAACTTCTAGTACAATGTTGAAGAACAATGGTGACAGTGGGATTCTTTGTCTTGTCCCGATATTAGAGGAAAAGCTTTCAACCTTTCACCATTGAGTATGATGTTGGCTTTGTGGTTTTCATAAATGCCTTTTATCATATTGAGGAATTTTCCTTCTATTCCTATCTTTTGAATGATTTTATCAAAAAATGATGCTGGGTTTTGTCGAATGCCTTTTCTGCATCTATTGAGATGATCACGTGGTTTTCTTCCTTCAATTTTTTAATGTGCTGTATTACATTGTTTGATTTTCTTATGTTGAACCAGCCTTGCATACCAGGAATAAATTCCACTTGGTCATGATGTATAAGTCTTTTCATATGTTGTTGGATTTGATTGGCAAGTATTTTGTTGAGCATTTTTGCATCTATCTTCATTAGAGAGATTGGTCTATAATTTTCTTTGCTTGTAGAATCTTTATCTGGCTTTGGTATTTGGGTGATGTTGGCTTCATAAAATGTGTTGGGTAATTTTCCCTCCTCTTCAATTTTTTGGAAGAGTTTAAACAGGACTGGTATTAATTCTTTTCAAAATGCTTGGTAGAACTCACCTGTGATGCCATCTGGTCCTGGACTTTTCTTTGCTGGGAGATTTTTGATGATGGATTCAATCTCCTTAAATGTGATTGGTTTGTTAAGTTCTTGTATTTCTTTTAGCATCAATGCAGGTTGGTTGTGCATTTCTAGAAATTTGTCCATTTCATCTAGGTTATCTAGTTTGTTGGCATATAGTTTCTCATAATATCCTCTTAAGATTCTTTTTATTTCTGTGAGGTCATTTGTAAATTACCCCATTTCATTTCTGATTGTATTTATTTGCATCTTCTCTCTTTTTTTCTTTGTTAGTCTCGTGAGGGGTTTGTCAATTTTATTGATCTTCTCAAAGAACCAGCTTTTGGTTTAGTTGATTTTCTCTATTGTTTTTCTGTTCTCATTTTCATTTATTTCTGCTCTAATTTTTATTATTTCTTTCCTTCTGCTTGCTTTGGGATTGGTTTGCTGTTCTTTTCCTAGTTTCTCTAGTTGTTCAGTTAAATCTTTGAGTTTAGCTCTTTCTTGTTTTTTTAATATAGGCATTTAGGGCTATAAATTTCCCTATCAAGACTGTCTACGCTGTATCCCATAAGTTTTGATATGTTGTTTTCATTTTCATTTGTCTCAATATATTTACTGATTTCACTTGCAATTTTTTCTTTGACCAACCGATTATTTAAGAGTGTGTTATTCAGTCTCCACACATTTGCGTATTTACTTTTTTGAGTAGATATTTCTGACTGCTACATCTTCCTGGTGGATATCCATTTTATTAATATATAATGGCCTTCTGTATCTCATAACTTTTTTTGCATTTAAAGTCTGTTTTTTCTGATTTTAGTATAGGTACCCCTGCTCTTTCTTGTTACTATTCACATGGAGTATCTTGTTACTATTCATGTGGAGTATCTTTTTCCAACCTTTCACTTTCAGGTAAACTCATGAAAGTGTGGGGTGTTACCCTATATCTGGGGCTCCAGACATTTTTATCTCTCAAGTTAGCCTATGCTCAGTCACCAGTAATTAATCTATTAACCTTTAACTGTTTCTACCATTCTGGATCTCCTGGCAGTTTTTGTTCCAGGTAAACTGTGATTCTCTGTATTGGTTTTTCCAGGTGGGATCAGTAGTTTCCCTTGTGACTTCAAATCTTTATTGAATTTAAGAAGAGTTGTTGATTTTCAGTTTTTTAAAGGTTTTTCTTTGGACATGGCAGTGATGACTTGCAAACTCTTTTCATCCTGGAATAGAACCCAGTATTTGGTATATCTGTTTCTATCCTTTAAATCTTTTTATGTCTTTGTGTCTTTCAACCTCTCCAAATTGTCCCTTGTGTAGACAACATATAGTTGGATTCTATATTTTAATACATTCTGCCAATGTCTGCCTTTTAATTTGAGTGTTTATTCCATTTATATTTAATTGAATTACTGATAAGGTAGGATTTATGTTTGCCATATGCTATTTGTTTTATACATTTTTTCTGAAATTTTCCATTACTGACATCTTTTGTGTTAAGTAGATATTTTATAGTATAATCCTTTAATTCTCTTGTTTTTGAGTGTATGTTAAATTTAAAAATAAATATAACAGTCAAAATACTGTAAAAAGATCCCATTTACAAAAGAAACAAAAAACAGAGAATAACTGGCATTAAACTCAAGATATGTACAGAAACTAGATGAAGAACACTATAAAAGTTCATTGAGGGACATGAATGGAGACTTGTGTGCATGAAAAAAATGAACTATATTCCTGGATTAAAATGCTAAATATTATGAAATTGCCAATTCTCTCTCAATTTATTTTTATATTTAATGCAATCTCATTTTAAACTTAACGAAATGAATTTAAATTTCATCTGAAGAACATATGTGTACAAAACAGGCCAAGAAACATTTGTAAAGGAAAATGATACTAAATATGAAAATGCTACAATAAATAAGCACAATGAATCACACAAAAATGAACTCTGTGGTGCCAGTACAAAAATAGAAAGATGAGTTGGTTAGAAAGCCCAAATACTAAATAAAAATATTACATGAAATAAAAATGAAGTGCAGCATTGGAAAAGTGTTGGGGAAGCTCCTGGTGCCCTTCTGGCACCTCCCTCATTCCTTCTTCAAGGCAATTTGTAACTGGTGAATGATACCTTTGTGGGACCCTGGCTCTTTCTGACTGGGAAAGACTGACTTGGAAGACTATTCTCTGATATGGTCCTCCTTCCTAAATTTGCCCTCCAGGTCAAAGCAGATTGATAATGAATGCAGAGTGAGAAACAACTAAGTTGGGTGGCCTGGTGAAAAGGCTTTCCTGCTTTAAGTCCTGCAGTGAACAATTGGAAAAATGGAAGGTCTAGATTCTGAGGGGTAGAGGGGATATTCAAATTCCTGTAAACAGGGGAAATCTAAGTGCACCCACAGACACAAGCCCAAAATCAGATATAGGCCTAGAGAATACAAGGAGGACCCTGGATTTTTTCCTTCCCCTTGCACTGACATTCATAATAGGAGAGCTGCACTCTGAAGGAAAGCACCAGCCAATGCAAAGCCATTTTGCAAAGATGTGAAAGGCTTTGTTTTTTGACATAGTTTTGCTTGTTTCTTTTGGCTCCTGGTTCTCACAAAAATCATTGTCATATCACTAGCTGGGTACAAACTCAAGAAACAGATATCTCAGGGAATAAGTCTCAGAATTAACATTCAAAAATATTAAAATATACAGTGTACAGAAATATTACAAGACAAAGAAACAGGAAAGGAAGGCCCATCTAAAGAAGAGGAAAAGATCAAGAAAACATCAACAAAGAAGACCATACTGGACAAAGACTTAAAAAAACCTTCAATATGTTCAAGGAGATGAAGGAAAGGGTAGAGAAAGAGCTAAAAAAATATTAGGAAAACAATGAACAGCATGCAAAGGTAATAAAGAAATAGAAATTTAAAAAATGAATCACACAGAACTACTAGAATTGAAAGCCACAATAACGGAATGAAAAATTCCCACAAGGGTTTCAACACTATATTGGAGCTGGTAGAAAGAATCAGTGAATTCAAAGATAAGACAAATGACATAAGTCAGCATGAAGAACAGAAAGAAAAAAGAATTATGTAAAGTGAAAATTGCCTAAGAGATCTCTGGGAGACCACCAAAGGTACCATATATGCATTATGGGAGTCCCAGAACATGAAGAAAGAGAGAAAAGGGTGGAAGGAATTTCAAAGAAATAATGACTAAAAACTTCCCAATATTAGTAAAAAGAATGAATATACACATCCAAGAAGCCCAACAAAAACAAAACAGGATAAATGTGGAAGGAAATACACTCAGACACAGAGTAGTTAAACTGTTGAATGCAAAGGACAAGGAGAGAATTCTGAACACTGCTATAGAAAAACAATGTTTTGTAAAATGTAGTACCAATTAGATTAAACATCAACTTCTCCTCAGAAACCATGGAGGCCAGCAGGCAGTGGGTTGAAATACTTCAAGAGCTGAGAGAAAACAATTGCAAATGAAGAATTTTGTATTCAGTGAGACTTTCAAAAATGAGGAGATCCCTCTAAGATTGGGAACAAGAAAAGGATGCCATGTGTCACCAAAAATAAACATTGTACTAGAAGTTCTAGTTAGAGCAATTAGGTAAGGAAAAGAAAGAAAAAGAATCCAAATAGGAGAGGAAGAAGCAAAATTTCACTACTTGCAGATGACATGATCCTATATTTAGAAAACCCTGAAAAACAGCAATGAAACTACTAGAGCTAATAAATTCAGTGAAGTGGTGGGATACAAGATCAACATGTAAAAATCAGTAGTTTTTCTTTACACTAGAAATGAACACTCTGAGGAGGAAATCATGGAACAAACTCCATTCACAATAGCGACTAAAAGAATCAAATATCTAGGAATAAATTTAACAGGTGTATAAAGGATAAGTACACAGAAAACTACAAAGCATTGTGAAAGAAATTAAAGAAGAGCTAAATAAATGGAAGGACATTCAGTGTTTGGGGACTGGAAGACAGAATATCATTAAGATGTCAAGTCTACCCAAATTGATTTACAGATTCAACACAATCCCAATCAGAATTCCAGCAGCCTATTATACACTTTTGGAATTTGTAGAAATGGAAAAGCCAATTATCAAATTTATTTGGAAGGAGAAGGGACTCTGAATAGTCAAAAGTATCTTAAAGTAGAAGAACAACATTAGTGGACTCCTCTTTCATAACTTTAAAGCATATTACAAAGCTACAGAGATCAAAACAGCATAGTATTGGCATAAAGGTAGACATATAGATTAATGGAATTGAATTTAGAGAGTTCAGAAATGGACCCTCACCTCTATGGTCGACTGATTTTTCACAAGGCTACCGAGACCTCTCAGTTGGAACAGAACAGTCGCTTTAACAAACGGTGTTGGGAGAACTAGATATCCATATCCAAAAGAATGAAAGAGGACCCGTATCTCACACCTTGCATAAAAATTAACTCAAAATGGAGGAAAATGATAAATATAAAATCCAGGATCATAAAACTCTTAGGAGAAAAATTTAGTAAAGCATCTTCAAGATCTTGTGGTAGCAGGTGGTTTGTAAGACCTCACACCCATAGCACAGGCAAAGAAAGAAAAAAAGATAAATGAGACTTTCTCAAAATTAAATGCTTCTGTACTTAAAAGGACTCCCTTAAGAAGATGAAAGGCAGTGTACACAATAGGAAAATGTATTTGGAAACTACATATCTCATAAGTGTTTAAGATCCGTGATGTAGAAAAAGATCCTACAATTTAATGATAAAAAGACAAATGAACCCACTTATAAATTGGAAACAACATAAACTGATGTTTTTCCAAAGAGGATTTACAAATGGGAAAAAAGCACATGAAAATATGTTCAACATCACTAGCTATTAGGAACATACAAGTCAAAACTACAATAAGATATCATTTTATACCTATTAGAATGGCCACAATTTAAAAAAAACCAACAGGAATCTACAAGTGTTGGAGAGGATGTGGAAAAAAAGGAACACTTATTCACTGTTGGCAGGAGTTAGAATGATGCAGCCACCGTGGAACAGTTTGGCAGTTCTTCAGGAAGTTAAATACATAACTGCCATGCAACTGGCAGTCACAATCTTAGGTTTATTCTCAGAAGAACTGAAAGTAGGGACTTGAACAGAAGTGCACATTTTCATCATAGTGGCATTATTCACAATTGCCAAAAGGTGGAAAGACAACTGAGGTGTCTGTAAACAGATGAATGAATAAACAAAATGTAATATATACATAGGATGGAATAGTATTCAGCTTTAAGAAGAAATGAAGTTATGAAGCACATGACTACATGAAAGAACATTGAGGATATTTTGTTGAGTGAAACAAGCCAGACACAAAAGGATAAATACTGTATAATCTCCCTAATAGGGACTAAATATAATGAGGAAAGTCATGGAGTTTTAATAGCTAGAAGATTGGTCAGCAGAAGATAGAATGAGGATAGAGAATGGAGAGCAGTGGCTTAATTTGTGCAGAATTGGTAATAAGGTTGATTGTAAATGCTTGGAATTGGATAGAGGTGATGTTAGCACATTAGAGTAAATGTAATTAGTGGCGCCAGTGTGGGGGTATGATTGTGGTTGAAAGGGATAGCTTAGAGTTTTGTATGTCACTAGAAGAGAAGCTGAAGGATGAAAAATGGACCTGTATAGCATAGTGAACCCTGTTGCAGATGATGAGTGTGATTAATAGTACAAATTTAAGAATGTTCTTCAATGAAGCAGAACTAGTATATGTTAATGTTATAAAATTTTTATAACAGGGTTGTATCTGAGCTATAATGCACCTAAAGCAAACTATGGACTGTAGTAAATAGTAATATACAAATTTTTCATCAATTGTAAAAAAAGGAGGGAGAAAATTTTAAGTGACAGAATCCAGACACAAAGTACTGCATATTGTTTAATTCTATTTATATAAAATAAAAATATAAATAAATTTACAAAGTTGGAGTTAGATGAGTGGATATGTATGGCAAGGAATGGCTAAGGGATGGGGTCTTTTTTTTTTGGTGTAATCAAAATGCTGTAATACTGATTGCAATGATGAATGCACAACTCTGTGTTATGCAAAAACCCATTGAATATACAATTTGGATGGAGTATAAGGTAATGAAAGTATCTCAGTATACTTGCTTTAAAAATAAGGAAGAGATTAAGACATTCCTAAATAAACAAAAGCTGAGGGAGTTTATTACCACTAGATTTTCCCTACAAGCAATGCTAAAGAGCATCAGCATATACCACGCAGAACTGTGTGGGAGAGAGGGTGGTCTATGATGTGAAATGTGGTCTATGCTTTGTGGAAAGGCCCCAGGATGTGTATATCCATTGCGGGTGATCTGCCACACTTGCCACACTGATGAAGGATGTTGGTGTGGGACGTTGTGGGAGGTGTGGGAGGGGGGGAACATGGGAATCCCTGTAATTTCTGAGTAATAATTAGGTAATCTAAGCACCTTTAAAAATATATATATATATATATATATATATAATAACATTTATGTAAGCAAATGCACA
>JAQZBX010030459.1:0-26795 GCA_029593785.1 Cabassous unicinctus | reverse complement strand
TAAAACAAACAAAAACAAAAACAAACAAAAAAACACATCTGTGAGGCACAGTAAAATGAGGTATGCTTGTATTTTCTAATATATTTGCAGAGTTTTTCTTGTGTTTTTTTTTTACAGATACAACCATCACCACAATACTGTTTAAGAACATTTTCATCAACCCAAAAATAAACCTTCTATCCAATTAGCAGTCATTTCTCATTCTTTCCCCCACTGTCCCACCTACCCCCAAACCCAACAGTGATATGCAACCACTAATCTATTTTCTATCACTATAGATTTTCCTATTCTAAACATTTTGTATAAATGGAATCATACAGAATGTGATCTTTTATAACTGGCTTCTGGTATTTCGCATGACATTTTTGAAGTTCATACCTGTCATAGCATTTATCAGTACATCATTCTTTTTATTGCCAAATAATATTCTATTAAATAGATATACCACATTTTGTTTATCCATTCGAGTTGATGGACATTTGGGTTGTTTCCACTTTGGAGCTATTATGAATAATGCTGCTATGACCATTCACATGCCAGTTATTGTGTGGAAGTATTTTTATTTCTCTTGAATATATACTTAGGAATGCAAGTGCTGGGTCATCTGGTCATTCTATGTTAGCCCTTTGAGGAACTGCCAGATTGTTTTCTGAAGTGCTTGTACCATTTTACTTTTGTAAAACCAGTGTATAAGGGAACCAATTTCTCCACAACCTTGGCAACATTTAATATTATATACTGTTTTTATTATAGCCATCCTAGTGGGTGTGAAGTAGTATCTCATTGTGGTTTTGAGTTGCATTTCCCTAATGACTAATGCTGTGTGGCATCGTTTGATATATTTATTGGCCATTTATATCTCATTTTCCAAAAATGTCTATTAAAATCCTTAGCCTATTTTAAAAATTAGGTTATTTACCTTTTTATTATTAACTTGTAAGAGTTCTTTATATACTTTGGATACAAGTCCTTTGTAAAATATATGATTTGCAAAAATTTTTTCTCCTGTGCCTATTGAAGCACAAATGTTTTTACTTTTGATAAGTCCAACTTAGCAAAATTTTCTTTTATCACTTTTATTTTGTATGTTGTTTCTAAGACATCATTGCCTGGCCCAGTATATTGAAGATGTATTCCTGTATTTTCTTCTAAAAGTTTTGTAGTTTTACGTCTTATACTTAAGATGTCTACCTTGAGTTAAATTTTATGTATACTGTGAGATGGGAGTAAACATTCTTTTTGTTTTTGTTTTTTTGTCTTTGCATGTGACTATCTAGTTATTCACCATCCTTTGATAAAAAAAAGACTCATTCCTTCTTTGAATCTTCTTGCTTCTTTTGTTGAAAAATATATTAACCATAAGTATTAGGGTTTATTTCTGGACTTTCAATTCTATTCCATTGATATATATGTCTAGCCTTATATCACTATCTCACTATCTTGGTTACTGTAATTTTTTAATGAATTTTGAAATTGGGAAATGTGAGTCCTCCAATTTTATTCTTCTTTTTAAAAAATTGTGTTTATCTAGGTCATTTGAATTACCATGTGGATTTTAGTTTCAACTTGTTAATATCTGTGAAAAATGAACCTAGGAGACTGATGGGGATTACATTGAATCTGTTGATAAATTTGGGCAGTGTTGTCATCTGAGCAACATTAAGACTTTCAATCCATGAACAAGAGAGGTATTTTTAATTTTTTTAGTCCTTATTTAACTTTTTTCAATAACGTTTTATAGATTTTAATGTACAGGTCTTTCACTTAAAAATGTGCTACTGTCTTTCTAATGTTTTGTTATTTTAAATGGATTTGATTTCTTAATTTCATTCTCAGATGGTTTATTTCTTAAAAATTGATTTCTGTGTGCTGACCTTGTATTTTCTAACCTTGCTGAACTTGTTTATCAGTCCTAATGATTTTCTCAGGAGTCCTGGGGTTTTGTGCATATAAGATTATTTCTTCTGTAAATAGATAGTTTTACTTCTACATAATTTCCATTATGTGTGCCTTTACTTCTAATTCATGTTTAATTGCTAGCCTAGAACCTTCAGTGCAATATTGAGTAGAAGTGGTGATAATGAATATTTTTGTATTGTTCTCAAGACTAGTATGAAAACCCTCAGTCTTTCATAATTTAGCATAATATTATTTGTAGGCTGTACATAGATGCCTTTTATCTGGATTAAAAGTCCTTTTTTCTTCATAGTTTGTTGAGTCTTTTTATCATGAAATAGTATTGGATTTTGCCAAATACTTTCTGTGCATCTATTGATATGACCATGTGGTTCTTGTCCTTTATTCTCTTAGCAAGCTGTATTGCAATAATTTATTTTATTTTAAATTTGAGATGTACATTTACAGAAAAATCACATAAAAAATACAGTATTCCCATATACCTCTCCTATTGTTAACACTGTGCATTAGTGTGGTACTTTTTTTATGACTGATGAAAGAATATTAAAATTGAACTATTTACTGTAGTCCATAGTACATTAGAGTGTATTTTCCCCATGTTCCACCCTATCAAAATCTTGCATTAGTGTGGCACATTCACTGTATTCATGAAAGAATATTTTTTATAATTGTACTATTGACTATAGCACATTATTTATACTAAGGTCCACTATGTTGTACAATCCTGTTTTATCGTTTAATTTTTATTCTAGTAAATTTTATATGATGTAAAATTTCCCCTGTTAGCCACAGTGCTGTTAATTATACTCCCAATACTGTGCTCTCATCACCACCATTCGTTTCCAAATCTTTAAAATCAACTAAGAGAAATTCTGTAATAATTAATTATTAACTCCCCCTTCCCTACCCCCAACCTATCCCATGGTAATGGTAACCTATATTCTAGATCCTAGCTCTATAAGTTTTTGTATTCTAATTATTTCATATCAGTGAGATCATACAGTATTTGTCCTTTTGTTTCTGGCTTATTTCACTCAGCATAATGTTATCAATGTTCATCCATATTGTCACATGTATCAGGACTTCATTAATTTTTACAGCTGAATGATAGTCCACTGTATGTATGTGTGTGTATATATATATATATATATATCACATTCTGTTTATCCATTCATCAGTCGATGGACATTTGGGTTGCTTCCGTCTTCTGGCGATTGTAAATAATATCTCTGTGGATATCAGTGGGTAAATATCTGTTCGAGTCCCTGCTTTCAATTCGTTTGAGTATATATCTAGTATTGGGATTGCCGAGTCATATGGTAATTCTATACTTAGCTTTCTGAGGAGCCATCAAAATGTCTTCCACAGCAGCTGCACCCTTTGACATTGCCACCAGCAATAAATGAGTGTTCCTATTTCTCCACATCCTGTCCAAAACTGATAGTTTTATGTGTTTTTTTTTAATAGCAGCCATTCTAGTGGTTGTGAAAAGGTATCTCCTTGTGGTTTTGATTTGCATTGTCCTGATAGCTAGTAATGTTGAGCATCTTTTCATGTGCCTTTTAGCCGTGTGTGTATCTTTTTTAGAGAAATGCCTGTTCAAGTCTTTTGTCCATTTTTTCACTGGGTTGTTTATCTATTAATTCTTAAGTTGTAGGATTTCTTCATATATTCCTAATATTAAATCCTTATTGACTATATGGTTTTCAAATATTTTCTCCCATTGAGTAGGTTGTCTTTTGACTTTTTTGATGAAGTCCTTTAATCCACAAAAGGTATTAATTTTGATGAGGTCCCATTTATCTTTTTTTCCTGTTGTTGTTACTTGTGCTTTGCATGTAAAGTCTAAGAAACCATTGCCTAACACAAGATCCTGAAGATGCTTCCCTAGATTTTATTCCAGGATTTTATAGTCCTGGCTTGTATATTTAGGTCTTTGATCCATTTTGAATTAATTTTTGCATTTGGTGTGAGAGAAGGGTCCTCCATTTTTTTGCATATGAATATCCAATTCTCCCAGCACCTTTTGTTGAAGAGACTATTCTTTCCCCACTGAGTGGACTTGGCAGTCTTGTCAAAAACCAATTGGCCATAGATGTGAGGGTCTATTTCTGAACTCTCACTTTAACTACATTGATGTATATATCTATCCTTGTACCAGTACTATGCTGTTTTAACTACTGCAGCTTCATAATAAGTTTTAAAGCCAAAAAGTATGAATCCTCCAACATTGTTCTTCTTTTTCAAAATGGTTTTAGTTTTTAGGGCCTCTAACCCTTCCAAATAAATTTGTTAATTGGCTTTTCCATTTATTCAAAGTAGGCTGTTGGAATTTTGATTGGGATTGTGTTGAATCTGTAAATTATTTTGCATAGAATTAATATTTAGTGTTCCAATTCATGAGCATGGAATGTTCTTTCATTTATTTAGATCTTCTGTGATTACTTTCAGTGAAGTTTAATCATTTTCTGTGTAGAGCTTCTTTATATCCTAAGTTAAACTTATTCCTATAGATATTTGATTCTTTTATTTGCTATTGTAAATAGAACTTTTTTCTTGAAACCCCCCTCAGATTGCTCATTACTAGTGTATAGAAACATTACTGATTTTTGCATGTAGATCTTGTACCTTGCCATTTTGCTGAATTTGTTCATTAGCTGTACTGGCGTTGTTGTAGATTTTTCAGAACTTTCTAGATATAGGATCATGTCACCTGCAAATACCAAAAGTTTTACTTCTTCCTTTCCAATTTAGATGCCTTTTATGTCTTTTTCTTGCTTAACAGCTATAGCTAGGGCTTCTAGCACAATGTTGAGTAACAGTGGTGACAGTAGGCATCCTTGTCTTGTTACAGATATTAAAGGGAAAGCTTTCAGTCTTTAAAAATTGAGTATGATGCTAGCTGTGTGCTTTTCATATATACCTTTTACCATGTTGATAAATGTTTCCTTCTATTAATATTTTTCTAAGTGTTTTTATCAAGAAAGGATGCTGGATTTTATCAAGTGCATTTTCTGCATCAATTGAAATGATCATGTGTTTTTTCCCCTTTGTTTTGTTAAGGTGGTATATTACGTTAATTGATTTCCTTATTTGATCATTAATAAGGATCGTGATCATGGTGTATAACTCTCTTAATATGCTCTTGGATTTGATTTCCAAGAATATTGTTGAAGAATTTTGTATGTATATTCATAAGAGAAATTGGCCTGTAATTTCTTTTCTTGTAGCATCTTTATCTGGCTTTGGTAGTAGGGAGATGTTGGAATCATAGAATGAATTAGGTAGCGTTCCATCCTGTTCAAATTTCTAGAAGCATTTTAGCAGGATTGATATTAATTCTTGGAATGTTTGGTAGAATTCACCTATAAAGCCATCTGATCCTTGGCTTTTCTTTTTTGGGAGGTTTTTTGTTTGTTTTGTTGTTGTTGTTTTTAAGAGAAAACTAGTTATTTTATTTGTTTAATGTTAGCATTTAAGAAATAAAATTGCCACATGTATCATTTCTGAACTAACTCAGTATAATATCAACAATTCCTGATACTTGAAGGAGTTTAGGATGGGTTAGGACAGTGGATTCTATAAATCATATCTCTGGGGATGGGGGTTTCATGGGAGGAAGTTCACCTGAATATACATGAAAGATACATAAAATTGTTCAAATGATCAAGGGGTGGGGCATGGTCACAGTGCATAGACAACCACTCAATAAATGAGGGAATACTGAATTCGCAGCCGGGAGAGCTCTGCCACATTCTCTAAGGGAGCAGGAACAGTCCCCCGAGTGCAGGGGCAGTGTCTGGCAAAGTAGGATGGTCCACCGATGGGTTCTTGTTATTGATGACTAGCCTTAAGAGTCTTTGCTCTTGTAATTGAAACTTAGCCTACTGTTATGGGGTGCCTAAGGGTTGCCACCTGAGAGCCTCCTTGTTGCTCAAATGTGGCCTCTCTCTAAGCCAAACTCACCATATGAATGCATTACCTTCCCCCCAGCGTGGGACATGACTCCTGGGGATGAGCCTCCCTGGCAACAAGGGATTAATACCAAGTGCCAACAGGCAATACAACTGGAAAAAGTCCTTGAATAAAAGGGGGAAAAGGTAAAGACAAATGAGTTCATGTGGCTAAGAGACTTCAAAGAGAGTTGGGAGGTCATCCCAGAGGTAACACTTACACACACCTCAGTAGGATCTCATAGAACACCAAAGTGGATATCACCCCACACAGAGTGGCTCCTGAGGCCTCTGGAGACACCCAGGTCCTATATAAGGGGGGATAGTTCCAGAGATTGATGCCTTATCAGTGGACTATACTTTGGAATCTGTGCTCGTGAGAGTGACAGAGTTTGACTGAAATAAGTCCTCCCTGCACATGGTCCATCAGTCCCTTCTATTCAAACCTATATGTGATGCTGGAGTTTGTAGGTATACTTCCAGAGACTGGAGCCTCTGGCCTGCCCATGTGCCAGCTGTGCCTGGAATCTTGGTGGAGCTGCAACTCCTACTCTACAGCTCAATGGACTCACCCAAGTCACCTGGTGAGGTGACAATGATGGACAATGGCCACCCCAGGGAATGGAGAGGGCCTGCAGCTGCAGGCAGGATAATCCCATCCATCGTATCCATGGGATATAAGCCCCCTCTCACTTGGAGGTGGAGTGGACATCACCATCCCAAACTCCTCAGGATTGGGGGAAGAGCTATAGACTAGAGTGGACTTAATGGTATTCTGTTGTAGACATAATGTGATTCAAGCAATGGAAGAAATTACAACAGTGAGGTGGAACCAGTGGCCACTGGACACTTTTGGGGCAGGGAAGAGAAAAGCAGTTGTAATACAGGTGCTTTTTCAGGACTTGGGAATTATCCTGAGTAACATTACAATGACAGATATAGGGCATTTTACATCAGCATATAACATGCAGAACTGTGTGGGAGAGAGTGGGGTCTACAATGTGAACTATGGTCCATGCTTAGTGGCAAAGCCCCAGGATGTGTATATCCGTTGCAGGTGATGTGCCACACTAATGAAAGATGTTTATGTGGGATGTTATGGGAGGTGTGGGAGGTGGGGAACATGGAAATCCCTGTAATTTTTGTGTAACATTTATGTAATCTAAGCATATTTTAAAATATTTTTTTTTTAAAGTAAAAAAAAAAAAGAAAGAAAGAAAGGTCCTGGGTGATTCCTCTATTCTTTCTTTCTTTATTTTTAAAGGAGCTTTTGATTACATAAATGTTACATAGAAAATATAGGGGATTCCCTTCCCTTCCCACACTTCTCCCCATTAACAACTTTCATTAGTGTGGTACATTTGTTTACAATTGATGAACACATATTGAAGCATTGCTATTAAGCATGATCTATAGTTTATATTATGTTTTCTACTTTGCACTGCACAATTTTATAGGTTTTGACAAAATGTATAGTGGCTTGTATCCATCATTACAATATGGTGCAGAACAATTTCAATGTCCCAAAAATGCCTTATGTCACACTGATTCTTCCCTCTTCCTCCCCTCAGAACCTGAGGTTTTTGATGATTTGAGCCAATCTCTTGTAATTGGTCTGTTAGGATCTTCTCTTTCCTCTAGAGTCAATGTAGGTTGTTTGTGTGTTTCTAGGAATTTGTCCATTTCATCTAAGTTTTCTAATTTGTTGGCATACAATTGTTCATAGTATCCACTTGTGATCCTTTTTATTTCTGTGTGGTCAATAGAAATGCACCCCTCTCATTTCTGATTTTATTCATTTGAATCATCTCTTGTTTTTTTCTTTGTCATTCTAGCTAAGGCTTTGCCAGTTTTATTGATTTCGATTTTGTTAATGCACCCTAGTGTTTTCATTCTCTATTTCATTTATTTCTGCTCTAATCTTTGTTATTTCTTTCCTTCTACTTCCTTTGGCATTAGTTTGCTGTACTTCCAGTTCTTCCAGGTGTGAAGTTTGGTCTTTGATTTTAACCAAAAATTAAAAAAAAAAAAACTGATTTTTTTAAACCAAAGCATTGAGGGATATAAATTTCCTTCGCAAAAGGGACTCTTCTGCATCCCATATGTTTGATATGTTTTGTTCTTATTCTCTTCCGTCTCAAGATATTTATTGATTTCCCTTGTAATTTGTTCTTTGTCCCACTGATTGTTTAGAGAGTATAATTTAACTTCCATGTATTTGTAGATTTTCCAGTTCTCTGCCTGTTATTGATTTCTAGCATCATTCCATTATGTTTAGAGATGATGCTTTCTGTAATTACAATCTTTTTAAATGTATTGAGGCTTGTTTTGTGATCCAAAATGTAGTGTCTCCTGGAGAATGACCCATATGGACTTGAGAAGAATATATATCCTGCTGTTTTGGGGTACAATGTTCTATATATGTCTGTTAGGTCTAGTTCTAGTTCTCCATTTCTTCACTGATCCTCTATCTAGCTGTTCTATCCAATGATGAAAGTGCTGTATTGAAGTCTCCAGCCATTATAATAGAGGTGTCTATTCCTCCTTTCAGTTTTGGCTGTGTTTAACTCATGTTTTTTGGGACACTGTGGTGAGATGAAGTAATATTTATGATTTTTATTTCTTTTCAGCATATCGCCCCTTTTATTAATTTAGAGTGTCCTTTTCTGTCTCATAACAGCTTTTGACTTGAAGTCTAGTTTGTCTTTTATTGGTATAGCTACCCCAGCTCTGTTTTTGGTACAATTTGCATAGAATATCTTTTTCCATCCTTTAACTTTCAATCTATTTGTGTATTTAGGTATTAGGTGAGTCTGTTTTAAACAGCATATAGTTGGTTCATGCTCTTTTATCCATCTTGCCAATCTGGTGTCTTTTGATTGTGGAGCTCAAACCATTAACATTCAGTGTTATTACTGTAAAGGCAATACTTACTTCAGACATTTTGCACTTTGGTTTTTATATGTCATATCTTTTTAAAAATCTTCCATTACCTTTAGTGCAGCATCCTGCTCTGTATGGATGATCTTTTGTGATGTATGTGACTGATCTCTTTCTCATTTCTTTTTCTGTATTTTTAAAATATTTTCTTTTTGTTTACTTAGGGTTTATATTACACAACCTACATTTATAATTGACTAATTTGAAAAGATACTAACTTAGTTACAATAGCATACATGTTCTCTGATCCCATATCCTTCTGTTTCCCACTTTCTATTGTTTTTATCCCACTTACAGCTGCTTATTTTGCATGTTTATTATCAGGAAATATGCCTTTTTCTTGCTTAATTTTATTCTGACTCCTATAGGAATTAAACAGTAGAGTTGTATATTGAGGATACAGTACTAATGGGTTTTGCATTTACCCTTTTAATTACCATTACTGAAGATCTTCATTTCTTCACGCTACTCCAAGACCTTCTGTCCTATCTTTAATACTTCTTTAATAATTCTTGTTGGGCAGGTCTTTTGTTGAAGAACTATCTCGGTTTCCTTTTATCTATGAATATTTAAACTCTCCTTCATGTAGGAAGGAACAGATTTGATGAATAAAGAATTTAGGACTGACATTTTTTTCCCTTTCAGTGCCTTAAATATATCATTCCAATGCCTTCTTATCTCCATGGTTTCTGATGAGAAATTGGAAGTTAGTCTTATTGAGGATCCTTTGTAAGTTATATATCACTTTTCTCTTGCTGCTTTTAGAATTCGCTCTTTATCTTTGGCATTTGACATTTTCCTTAGTATGTGTCTCTGAGTAGATCTATTAGGATTTGTTCTGTTTGGAATGCTTTGTGTTTTTCGACATGCATATTTATATCTTTCATAAGAGGTGGGTACTTTTTGGCCATTATTACCTCAAATATTCTTTCTGCCCCTTGTTCCTTCTCTTCTTCTGGGACACCCATGATATATGTGTTTGTATGTCACTCAAATCCCTGAGACACTGCTCAATTTTTACGATTTTCTTCTCTATCTGTTCTTCTGACTGTATGATTTTGATTATACTATCTTCTATTTCACTGATTCTTTCATCTGCCTATTCAAATCTGCTGTTGTATGCCTCCAGTATATTTTTAATCTCCATTATTATGCCTTTAATCCCCATAATTTCTTTAATGTTTCTCTTTATACTTTAAAATTATTTATGCACACACATTGTGTTCTTAATATCCTTTAGCGATATATCCACGTTTTCCTTCATCTCTTTTTATTGATTTAGTAGATTTGTTTGAACTTCTTTGATTTGGTATTCCAAATTCTGTGTCTCCTCTGAAGTTTCAATTTGTTCCCTTGACTGAACTATATCTTCCTGCTTTTTAGTATGGCTTGTAATTTTTTTTTTTTGCTGATGTCTGGGCACTTGAATTTCTTGATGAGTTAGCTCTGAAGGTCCATTTCTCCCTCTTTTTAAAGTTTTTATTGTTGATTTGCTTTATGTTAAGGCTCTTCTTTGAGGCTTAGTCCAACTTATTCTGGACATTTAGGGTAGCCTGTAGTTAACTGTTCAGATTTTCTTAGCTCTTCTTCATCTGATTCTTGCCCTGAATATGTGGTACAATTTTTAAGGTGGCATTTTTTTGTGTAATTGTTTTTCCTCCAGGAGAAAGTTTCCTTTCCTCTGTTCCTTCTCTGTAAATCCTTATCTTTTCTGATTACTTTTGTGCAGACTTTTCTCCCCAGCTCCTTATGATTTGGTTAACTTCTTTCCCTCCCTCAGTGTCCCCATTTCTTTATACTTTTCTATTCTGGGACCTACCCTGTCTTACAGTAGCTTATTTCCCCTATCCAATTTTTTAATTTTCTGTGAGTCTTTTCTGCCTCTGTTTTTTTCCCCCACTAGTTTGTCCTGCCCTGGGTACCCAGAAGGGGTCAATCCAGAAAGGTGGTTTAATCCAAAAACATCTGTTTTGCATTTTTGGGATGCAGTTGACAGGAAATTTATTGAGTGTGCACAGCTCTTGCTAAGAGTTCTGCCATGGTTTCTCTCTCTCTTTCTCTCCCTCTTTTACCCCTGGGGACTCTTTTGTATGCAATACACCTCAGCAGCTTGTGTTCCTCCCTGATTCTCTGTGGAGTTGGGTCCTTTTGCCTGGATATGTGTGGGATTCTGACTTGCCACTGTGAGTGACTCTATAGGCTCCATCCATGGCAGGAGGGACCTGGCCATGCTGTTGCTGTGCAACTCCCAAACTGTGCAGAACTGAGTGAGAGAGAGGGGTCCAGATTGGCAGGACCAGGAGAGAAATTTCCTCCCTGATCTTGGAGATTATTTTTCTTTTATTAGATTCAGAAATTATGGAGTCTTTCTCCAGTCTATGTCATCCTGTAGTGTCCTTTAATTTGTTGATTCTTAGGAGAGACTTTTCTAAGAGATGTCTTATGTCAAAATGTTGATTACATCAGTCTGCATTAATTAACTTTGTATTTTGAAACCATCTTGCATTCCTAGGATAAATCCCCATGTGGCCATAGTGTATAACCATTTTTATATGCTGCTTAATTCAGTTTGCTAAAATTTTGTTGATTATTTTTACAGCTGTATTCATATGAGATACTGGCCTGCAGTTTTCTTTGGTTTTGATTCAGAGTAATACTGGCTTCACAGAATGTGTTGGGAAGTATTCCCTCCTTTTTATTTTCAGGAAGAGTCAGAGAAAAATTGGTGTTAACTCTTCTCTAA
Organism: Cabassous unicinctus; assembly: GCA_029593785.1. NCBI lineage: Eukaryota > Metazoa > Chordata > Mammalia > Cingulata > Chlamyphoridae > Cabassous > Cabassous unicinctus. Next base: position 15,242 of record JAQZBX010030459.1, on the reverse strand, counting down.
ATGTTTGAAGAACTCACCTGTGAAACATTCTGTGCTTGAGCTTTTCTTTGGTGGAACTTTTTATATTATTGACTGAATTTCTTTACTTTCCATAGTCTATTTTGATTTTCTCTTTCTTCTTGAGTCAGTTTTGGTAATTTATGTATGCCTAAGAATTTATCTATTTTATATCAGTTATCTCTTTGTTGGCATAAAGTTAGACATGGTATTTACCTTACATGTGGGAATCCAGTGCCCTGAGTTGGTTTTGTTTGTTTGTTTGTTTCATTTGTTTTGCTTGCTTTTTGTTTTTTGTTTGTTTGTTCGTTCGTTTTTTTCAGGAGGCACTGGGAACCGAACCCTGACCTCCCATGTGGAAGGCAGGTACTCAACCACTTGAGGCACATCCATTCCTATGGTATTTCTTTATACTCCTTTCATTGTTGTTTTCTTGGTAGTGCTGTCCCCTTTTCATTCTTGATTTTAGTCATTTGAGTGTTTCTTATTTTTTGTTAGTCAATCTAGCTAAAGGTTTGTCAATTTTTTTATCTTCTCAAAGAAGCAACTTTTTGTTCCATTGATTGCTCTATTGTTTTCCCATTCTTTATTTAATTTATTTTCAGTCTTACCTTTATTGTTTCCTTCCTTATGCTTGCTTTGGACTCAGTTTACTCCTTTTTCTATTTTTCAAAGGTGGAATGTTAAGTTATTGATTTTTCATCATTCCTTTTTTTTTTTTTAATGTAGGTATCATAGCTATAACTTTCCCTTTAAACATCACTTTAACTTAATCCTATAAGTTTTGGTATGTTGTTTTTATTTTCTTTATACATCTCAGTATTTTCTAATTTCTTTTGTGAATTATTTGATCTATTGATTATTTAGAAGTATGTTGTTTAATCTCCACATAGTTGAAAATTTCTCAATTTTTTTTCTATTGCCATTTCTAATTTAATTTCATTTTTCAGAGAACATATTTTTTTTCATTTTAATTCCTTTTAAATTTGTTGAGATTTTCTTTATGGCCTAGCATATATTCTATTCTGGACAATATTCCATGTGCTATTAATAGAAAAGTTTGTATTCTGCTGTTGTTGAGTAGGGTGTTCTATAGCCATCTATTATGCTTAGGTGGCTTATAATGTCTTCCAAGGCTTTTATATATATCCAGTTTTAATTTCTTCCTTATTGTTCTATTATTGAAAATGAGTCATTGAAGACCCAAGCTATTTTTGGTGAATTCTCATTCTCCCTCAAATTTAGCAAACTATATAATGAAGTTCAAGCATAGGGAACTGCATGACAAAGGTTTTCTCTATGGTATATGTTGCAAAAACAAATGACAATCTGTTGAGAGAAGGCAATAGAGGAGGAACAATGTTTAGAGATATAGGTGAAGAGGTAGTCAGGGTAAAGTCATGGCAGATGGCAGGTCTTTTAAACGTATACTTCTACTTTATCTTAAAGTTTAGCGTTTCCTACCTAAAAATATGTAATAATTGAAATTGTATATTTGGATATGATAAAGAGAGTGAGAAGGAGAAATTAAGAACATTGTATTGCTTTCTGGGAGTATGACATCTGGGGATGCAATTAAAAATGGTCAATTTTTAAAAGACAAGGAAATTATGAGTTCATTTTGGGATATGTTGAGTTTGTCTTTAAAGTCAGTTGAGTCAGATCAGGTTAAGAGATACAGATGTGGATGTTCTCAGCACATAGATCAATATTTCTCAAATAGTAGTCTGTGAACTACCTGTATTATAATCATCTAAGGGTTATGTTAAAAATCTGGATAACCTGAATGCCCTTCCAGACTTACTGAATAAGAATCTCTGAGAGAGTGGCTCTGGAGCTTCCTATTTAATTTGTAAGCCACTAAGGTTTGATCACTAAAGTTTGGTAAATGGTTTTTTCACCCATAGAAGTAGATGGGTCACCCAAGGAGGAAGTATAGAATTAGTTTCCCGATGGCAAGGACTTTCTCTTTTCACTTCTATATATTTACAACAACATGTTTCCTGGAATTTATTATATACTCAATAAATTATTGCTACTATTATTTTTGAGATTTCTGGAAAATAATTTAGCAGTATATAGCAGGAATTATAAATATCTTCATATTTTTGATCCAATAATTTCACTTCTGGAAATTTATTTTAAGATAATCCAACAGGAAAGAAAATATCTATAGAGATGTTCATTGCAACATATTCATATTAGCAAATAATGGGAAGAAGCAAATGCTAAGATTGTAGTATGGTTAACTGAAAAGGGATATTAATCTACTGCATGAAATACTTTATTAAACTACAAATGGTGATTTAAAATAGTGTATAACAACATGGATAAATAATTATCATAATAATGTTAGAAAAAGAAATTTTATCTATGCTGTGGTTACAACTGTAAAAAAATAAATTGTGCATAAGTACTGAGAGAAACATAAAAAATGAAAACCATTCAATTTGTGTTGCCATATGAGTGATTTTATAGTCATTTCAGTTTTGTCGAATGTTATGTGTATAATAAATAATTTTTATTGATAAATCAATAAAACCCCATTCAAACATTTCAAACATGATAAGATTAAATATGGTTAAATTAAATCCAGTTTTGCTCAAATAAAATACTCGGAATCTGCTCTAAAACAGGAAGTTTAAAAGCAAATGGAAAAGGTATAATTAATTCCCAGGCTTTCACGAATTTTTCCAAATGAATATCATCAAAAGTTCTTGAAAAAATTTCAAAATGGTTCTTAATGTTAATATATGTTCAAATGAATAGGGGAAAAAATTCCCTCTCTCTGCCTCTCTTTCTCATTCTCCAGTTAATACAGAAGAATGTAGGAATGTGTTTGATATTTTTGTCACTGACTTATTTTACCTGTTTCATGATACATCAACATAAATGCACATACACACACCCATATACCCTCCCCATACACATACACACATAAAATAATTCAAATTATAGTACCTAATGAAACTAAAGAAAGAAGCAGATGGATTTCAGTACAAAAATTTAAAGACCAAATAATCATACCGAGAACCATTTAATGCATATTTTGCTAGTGAATATTTGTTGAATAAATGTCTGTATGTTTGCAGAATTTGGTCTGAGCCTTGCTTTCATTATAATCCAGGAGTAAGGCTTGGGAATTAGCTCAGTCTTATCACCTTAAACTTTTAAAATGACTGCCATTACTTCCCCTAAAAATGAAGCTAGGATCATAAATTTCTTTATTAGCTTAGGTCAACTTGCAACATCTGGGATATACTGATAATTTAAGGGACAGACAGAGAAAAGAGATATAAAAAATGTATGAAATCCCATGAAAGATAAGAGTGGTTTATTTAAGGAGCTGGAGATGACCAGAGAGAAAGAGAGTGGAAGTGAAAATAGTACAGAGAATAAGGTCAAGAACTTTAGATGACCTATGAGTGTAAGAGATGCTGTAATCTAAAGAGAGTATGGGGTAGCAGAGCTTATGATTTATATTTTACATAGGGAAGATATGTTCACCTGAATGTTTTATGGAAAAGAAAAGTATCCAGAAGAAAAGTAAAAGATGATTATTCAAGATGAAACTGATGACTGATAAAGCAAGGCCCCTTGAAGATAAGAAGGACAGGGTTCAAGAGCACAATGGAAAGGATTAGCCTTGAATGGAGTAATTAATCCTTTCAGACTAGAATGAAGATGATAAGGATGAGGTGACTCCATTGATTGTCTGTGGGTATAAGAAGTGAGAATTTGAGTAGGAATATGGGAGAGGAAGAAATGAATTTGGATCATGAAGAGAATGGTGATGCTTTGGAATATTTCTTGAGAGAAAGGGATAGGAAGCTTTCAAAGGACAAGCAAGAGACTGATAATAAACTGAGAGCCCCCACAGAATTTGGAGGTAGTGAATATGTCCTGGTTCTAACCTGCATGATTTTGAAAGATCTCCCTTACAGTTAAAATATAATAGATAAAGAAGACTGTTACATAAATCATGGATTAGTACTCTGTCTGCAGGGCAGCTATGAAAATAGAAAAGAGAGCAAAAGAAATGAAATTTCAAAAGGTCATGAAAGAATGACTGTGGTTATTGACTGAAAAGTCTTGATTGGATAAATGCAGAAGCAATTTCTGATCATGAAGTGCCCTGGTACAGTAATATAAAACCATCATCATCATCATCCAATAAAAATGATAATGACTTATACTGTGAAATAAATAGTGAGTTGAATTTGAATCTGGTGGAAATCATGTTAGTTTTATTCACTACATATAAAAATGCAATCTTCTTTACATTATTTTCAGAGTAAACATGTCTTCTCTATTTATAGAGTAGATAAACATGTGAGAAGACTTGTCAGAGATGCCAGTTGCCCATTGCTGCCTTTTCTATTAAAAGAAGACATTTTGAGAGAGTTGGGGTATTACTAATCTTACTTCTCAGTTACTCCAAACCAAAAACAAATAAGGTAAGTCATTCGTCTCAACTGGTCCCTGTGGAACATAAGTATGCTTTACGCTCATTGGAATTAAGAAGCCATATGGAACCTGTAGTATGCTTATAACTAAGACAGATGGCAGCAGAATGGTGAACCTTGAGGCTGTACAAACACCCCAGTGACCATGAGCAGCCAATGAAGAATTGAAACAAGGGGGAACTGTCATTTAAAATCTTGTAAAATTTATCTGGTGTATGCATACTTGCTGCCTTTTATAAGTCTGCTTCATGGACTATGGCTTTAAACTGGAGCCAGAAGAAATGTCTTCCTGGCCTCCTCATGAAGATAGGATCTGAATTCTGGTCCAGAAGTCCTGATGGTTGAGAGTTAGCATTCCTGCTTCTACCTGAAGAAAGCCTAGAAGACTAGATTCGTTCCGGGACTATTCTTAGCAAAGCAAAGGATCAAATATTTCTTTGCTTCCTAAATAAATGTATATACTCAGGACTCATTAATTCACTAAGAAGTCTCTGAGAATCTCCTTTCTACTCTGTAGCTTCAATGCTGCAAAATTTAAGACATTGTCTCTGTTTTCATGGAAGGCATGAAGGAGACAGAGAAGTAAATCAGAATTATAATGCAGCAATTAATATTCTGATAGAAATGCAGTTCTGTGTGAGCCCACATGAGGGCTAACCCATCACTCAGAAAAGTCAGGAGAGTCTTTCTGAAGGTAGAGTTGTTTTTGCAGAATCTTGAAGTATGGCTATGGATTACCTAGAAAGTGTTGGAGGAAGGCAAGCATTTGACATCAAATATGTAACAAACGCAAAAGCAAATGAAGTATGAAGCAGTATCATTTAGTCAAGAATTGAGCAGAATACAGTATAGCTGAAAAGTAAGACACGGCAGAGACATATGAGGAGCCAGACTAAGAAGTCCTTGAGTGTCAACCTCAGGTGTTTGACCTTTACAGCCTGATGCTGTGAAGAGAATGGAAAGATTTACATGGAAATGAAATGACTATTTATGAATTTATATATATATATATATATATATACCTCTGAAGAGTAGTGGGCAGGTGGAAAAATATGGCAGGAGATTAGGATGATGGGAGAAAGGATGGTGCAAGGCTAGCCACAGGGAGAATGAGTAGGAGGCTACTACTTTTATCTAAGCTTGAAATGATGAGAACATGAACTTTGGTGTTTGAGAAAGGACCAGAGATTGTTTGGAAAAAAAGGACGATTTTTAAAAAAAATCAGTATGTAGCATTGATAAGTCTTATTAACATACTATGTTCAGAGCTGAGGAAAAGGAGGAGTCCAGGATAAACCCCAGGTTTTTGGCTTTTGGGTTCACCATTCAAAAAAATAAGTGTGGTAGACAGAATAATGGCCCCCAAAGACATCTGCATCCCAATTCTTGGAAACTTTGAATATGTTATGTAACATGGCAAGGAGGAATTAAGGTTGCACATAGAATTAAGGTTGCTAAACAGCTGACATTAAGCAAGATTATCCTGGATTATTGAGGTAGGTCCAGTGTAATCACAAGGGTCATTTATAGCAGAAGATTAGAGCAGCTAGGAGGTAAGAACCAGAGAGGTACACTGCTGGCTTTGAGAATAAGCCAAAGAATTTGGGTGCCTCTAGAAGCTAGAAAAGGCAATGAAGGCTTTTCTCCTTCAGAGCATCAAGAAGGAATGTAGCCTTGCCACTACCTTGATTTTAGCTGAGTGAAACCCATTTCAGACTTCTTACCTCCAGAATTAAAAAACAATAAATATGTATTGTTTTAAGCCACTGTGTTTGTGATTTGTTGTTACAGCAACAATAGAAAATAAATACAGTAGGAAATACAGATAGAGGAGCAAGTTAGGGGGGAGATGACAAGATTAGTTTTGGCCATGTTCAGTTCAAAGCTTCTATGGAGCCTGTAGATGGATATGTACAAAAGATACCAGATCACTATTGATTAAGAACAAAATACAGGTGAGAAAATGAAGGCATTGAATGTCAAAATGGCCTCAAACAGCTTGTCTCAGATGACTTCGTCTACATTGAATGGAGATTGAAAAGTGTGCTCACCTGGTCTCTCAATGCTGATTTCTATATCCTTGATTCAAATTTGCTTTTCTAGGAAGAAAAAAATCTCAGAAGTATGCTGTGTCCAGAAATGCTTTTGCAAATCAAATACTGTATTATAACATGTGGCCATTTATTTGCTCTTCCATTATTGGGAAATGAAGTGCTCTGAATTGATGAATGTTAAAGATGCTGAACTTGTAGGTGTATGTCCAAGAGACTGGAATCTTTGGGCTGTCCATGTTCCAGCTGAGCCCTGAGCCTCAGTGGAGTTGCAATACCTACTCTCTAGTTCATTGGACTTACCCAGGACAACTAACAAGGAGGTGAGGATTGACAACCACCATACCAAGGAAACAAGAGAGCCTGCAACTGCAAGCAAGAGAGTTCCATCCATCGGCTGTATGGGATCGAAGCCCCCTCTCAATTAGAGGTGGAGTGGACATCACCATCCCAGAATCCTCAGGATTGGGGAATGAACTATAGACTAGAGTGGACTTAATGGTATTCTACTATAGACCTATTGTGATTCTAGCAATGGAAGAAATTACAACATTGATGTGGAGGCAGTGGCCACTGGAGGCTCTGGGGGCAAGGAGAGGGAAAAAGAGGTGTAATATGGGGGCTTTTCCAGGACTTGTGAATAGTCTGAATGACATTGCTATGACAGATTTAGGCCATTTTATATTTTCTCATAACCTGCAGAATAGTGTGGGAGAGAGTGTAAACTACAATGTGAACTATGGTTAATGCTCAGTGGCAATGCCCCAGGATGTGTTTATCAATTGCAATGAATGAGCCACACTAATGGAGGATGTTGTCTGTGTGGGAAGGTGTGGGAGGTGTGGGGCATATTGGAATCCCTATGTTTTTTTGTGTAACATTTATGTAATCTAAGTATCTTTTAAAAAATAAAAAATATATATAAAAAAGATGACTGAACTTAAAATTATACAACAATTTGTCTATTGGTTTCAGCATTTTAGATGGCAATACATCAAGTATTGTCTCTTCTAAAAAGCCTGGGTGTATAGAATATAAACATCAGATGCAATTTAAGATTTTCTTGGCAACTCAGTGACATAGTTTTATAAGCAATAAATGTGTGTAGTTATAATTTGGTAGTTTTTATATAGCCTCATGAGATATGAGAATCAATTTTAACCAATATCCATCCCACTATTCTTTTAAATTCTTGTGAATGATATTCTTCTGCTCATTGCTCCATACTGGCAGCTCTAATTTCACATTGCTATAAATTGGATTTCTTTAGGTGCTTTTTCAACCCTAATCAAATTATTTGCAATTTCTAGACTGTAGATTGGTAAGCCATATTACCAAGATTGTTATTATTTTATATCAAATAGGAGTAAATGAGCTTTGATGGCAATCTCCTGCATATTTTCATTACAGCTATAAATTATAGTTTATCATAGACCTTTAACTTTAACTTTGAGTTTTTTACTGTGTCCTAGAGAATTGAAGATGCCAAATAGGTGTAACATTAATATAATTAGGAAGTGAGGGAAAAATGTCTGTAATATGCTATTGACTGCACCCATAAATTAGGTTTTCCCAATGGGTTTAGCATCCTGATTTATATTTGAAACTATTTCTTTGATATGTTTAATTTAAACACTATAACAAACATATAATAAGAATGGAAAACTACATACTAAAATCTCTTATGAACATAGATGCAAAAATTCTCAACAAAATATTAGCAAATTAAGTCCAATACTGTATAAAAATAATTATACACTATAGCTAATAGGTATTTATTACTGATACATAAGGCTGATTCAATATTTGAAAATCAATGTAATACACCACATCAAAAGGCTAAAGAAGAAATATCATATCATCATATAAATTAAATTGGAAAAAAAACATTTGACTAGTCGAACACTAACTCATGATAAGAAAAACACTCAGCAAACTATATTGTATAAAGAATTTTATAAAGATTTTTATAAAGAACATATATAAACCAACAGCTAACATCATACTTAATGGGGGGAGAATGGACATTTTAAGATAGAGAATAATGCGAGGATGTACTTTCACCCTTTCTATCCAACAATATACTGGAAATTGTAGCTAGTGTGATAAGACCATAAAAAGAAATAAAATGTATACAGATTTAGGCGGATTGTGGGAAGATGGTGATGGGATAACAGGCTGAGCTCAATGTCTCACAAAAAAAGTGGAGAAAGAACCAAAAGCTGTCTGAGGGACCTGCTTTGGGGGTCAACAGACCAGAACAGTGCTACACACCTCCCAGGAGGGGTGAGGGACAGAGAGAAGAAGAAGTACAAACAACAAATGTGAGTTACCAAGCCACTGTGGCGGCCAGAAAAGGTTCCCCTTTCCTAGCCCCAAGATATTAAACTGGGGTAAAATCCCTGGCTAACTGCAGCTGACTGAAAGAGGAATAGGCACCTTCATCCCTGTCAGCTGTTTCAAGGGAAAAGAAAGAGGGAGTTGGGCTAGCAGAGCCTACTTTGAATCTCCAATCTGGAGATTCAACAAGGGAACACAGGAAAGCAGAGACTGAAACACCTCTGTGGAAAGGTGCACTGATGAGTGCCATTGATGTCCAGTCTTGTAATGGCATAGACAGAAATTGTTCTTGGCACTCTCTATATCCTAACCCTGGGAGAAAATCTGCACCCCACTAGTGAGTCCCTGGACAAAAAAAAAGCAATATGCAAGAGAGAGAAATTGGCCATCAGAGTAAATTCACCAAGGTATTCAGATGCCTAGACATCAGCAAAAAATTACAAGTCATGCTAAGAAACAGAAAGAAATGGGCCAGCCAAAAGAACTAACCAACTATCCTGAAGAGATACAGGATATAAGACAATCTATGATAATCACACAACACTCCTAAATCACTTCAAAGAAATTAAAGAAAATATGATTAAGGAAATAAAGGATATTAAGAAGACACTGGATGAGCATAAAGAACAATTTGAAATCCTGCAAAGAAAAGTAACAGACCTTATGGAAATGAAAGACAAGATGAATGAGATTAAATATAAATTAGAGGCACATAAGAGGAGATCTGAATTGCTTGGGGATAGAATTAGTGATTTCGACTGCAGAACATCTGAACTGGAAAAGATAAGAGAACAGAGGAGAAGAGAATAGAAAAAAATGGAACAGAGTCTCAAAAAATTGAACAGGAAGGAATGCTACCAAACTCATTCTATGAAGCCAACATCACACTAATACCAAAACCAGAAAACAATACAACAAAAAAAGAAAATTACAGACCAATATCTCTAATGAATATAGATGCAAAAATCCTCAGCAAAATACTTGCAAACAGAATCCAAAAGCACATTGAAAGAATTATACACCATGATCAAGTGGGTTTTATCCCAGGTATGCAAGGATACACAAGAAAATCAATTAGTGTAATAAACCACATTGGTAAATTGAAGAAGAAAAATCACATGTTCCTCTCAATTGATGCAGAAAAGGCGTTTGACAAAATTCAGCACCTCTTCTTGAGAAAAACCCTCTAAAAGATAGAAATAGAAGGAAGCTTTCTCAATATGTTAAAGTGTATATATGAAAAACCTACAGCTAGCATACTACTCAATGGTGAAAGACTGAAAGCTTTCCCAGTGACATCAGGAATAAGACAAGGATGCCCACTGTCACCATTGTTATTCAATATTGTGTTAAAGGTTCTAGCTAGAGCAATTAGGCTAGACAAAGAAATAAAAGGCTCCCAAATAGGAGAGGAAGAAGTAAAACTTTCACTATTTGCTGATATGGTCCTATATCTAGAATCTCCTGAAAAATCCACAACAAAGCTAATAGAACTAATAGATGAGTTCAGCAAAGTGGTGGAATAAAAGATTGATACACAAAAATCGATAGTGCTACTATACACTACTGATGTGCAATCTGAGGAGAAGATCGTTTTAAAAATTCCATTTACAATAGCAACTAAAACAATCAAATATTTTTAGGAATAAACTTAACCAAGGACATAAAGGACCTGCATTCAGAAAACTACTAAACTTTACTCAAAGAAACTAAGAAAACTTAAATAAATGGAAGAACATTCTGTGTTCATGGAATGGAAGACTAAATATCATTGAGATGTCCATTTTTCCCAAACTGATTTACAGATTCAGTGCAATCCAAAAATCCCAATAACCTTTTTTTCAGAAGTGGAAAAACGAATTATCAATTTTATTTGAAAGGATTAGGGGTTCCAAATAGCCAAAAAAGATCTCAAAAAAAGAACAAAGTTGGAGAACTCTCACTTCCGGACATTAAAACATATTACTTGGGAGTAGATGTGACTCATGTGGTTGAGCCCCAGCATCCCATATGGGTGGTCCCAGGTTCAGTTCCCAGCACCTCCTGAAAAAGGAAAAACAAACAACAAGCAAAACAAATGAAAAAAACAAATCAGGAAAGCCAATGTGCCTCAGTGGTTGAGCACTGGCTTCCCCATATGAGGTCTCAGGTTTAATCCCCAGCCCCTCGCACCTATAAAACAAAAACAAAAACATATTACCTACCTACAGTGGTAAAAAACAGCATGGTACTGGCATAAAGACAGACACATTGACAGATGGAACTGAATTGAGAACTCAGAAATAGACCATCACATCTATAGTCAAGTGATTTTTGAAATGGCAGTCAAGCCCTCCCACCTGGGCCAAAACAGTCTTTTCAAAAAATATTGCTGGAAGAACTGGATAGCCATATCCAAAAGAAAGAAAGAAGTCCCCTATCCCACACCTTATACAAAAATTAACTCAAAATTGACAACCAGCAAAATGGCAGCAGAGTAAGGAGCTCCAGGAGTCAGGCCGTGCTACCGGGTAATTAGTAATCACCCAGAGCTACCTAAAGCACTGTTTGGGGGCTCCAGGAGACCAGAGGAGCATCCTACAACATCCTTGAAAGAATGGAAGGAGGAGATGATTGCCCATCTGCAGAGAACATTTGTGAGTAGAGCACTTGTGACATGGATGGAATTTGAAGCTCCATTTCACAAAAATGGAGGAGGAAGAGACGGTTGGGCACCAACCACAGCTACTGATTAGGACAATTGGCTGCCTAAAGTATAATCCTAAGAACAGCTAAAGTTTGAAGCTGTCCCTATGAGAAATAGGCCTTTAGTCGCCATTTTAACTATCCCTGGCATGAGGGGGGGCAGGGCGGACTGAAAATCATGGTGCCTGTAGGGACATGTTTCTTTCAATCCAGATCAGATTGCAGCTCTAGCCTAAGCCCAGCCCCACCTCCAGCAGGGAAGCTGAGGGGACATGCACAAGTCTCTCTAGGAAACACCGGCTGTGGAGGCCAGTGTTCATCCTACTTTGGTGGTGTAAGCTGCCTCAGGAGCTATTCTGTGGCTGGAGTTGGAAGCTCCATTTCCCAAAAACAGGGGAGAAAGAGATGATTGTCCACTGACTTGAGCAACTAATTAGTAAATTCAGCTGGCTACAGTATAACCCTAAGAACAGCTAATGTTTGTACTTGTCCAAGTTGGAAAGAGGCCAGTAGCTGCCATTTTGACTCTGCCCCTGGCGTGAGGGAAAGCTGGGCTGATTGAAAATCACAGTGATGGTAGGGACTGGCTTCTTTACACCTAAATCAGACTGCAGCCCTAGCCTGGGCTTCAGCCCCACCTTCGGCAGGAGGAAGCTGGCGGGACCTGCACCTGCCTATCTGGGTAACTGCGGGTACATTCAGCCAGCACAGACAGAATAGTTGGAAATCTGTCTGGGCAACTGAGGTCATTTTGGACCTGCACAGCATAGATTCTTGCCCACAACTGCAGCTCCATCCCTCCCCAGGCAGGGGAGGAAAGGGCATGAAGTTTCATCAGTCTGCCTTGATCTGCATGACTTGGATTATTATACACAGCTGTGGCTCTGTCCTACCTCTGACAAAGAAGAAAGGTAGGAGAAGCTTCATCAGTTCTGGGGCAACTCAGGGAGCTTGAGACTCCATAGCATACAGCACCAACTATATACTCGGCTCCCACTACACAACCAGCAAGGGAGAAAAGGCAAGAAAGCCCTAAACTAAAGAGAGAAACTGCACCCAGAATAAATATATCTAGTAAGCCAGATGCCAAGACAACAACAAAAAACTACAATCATACCAAGAAAAAGGAAGATATGGCCCAGTTAAATGAATAAGATAAGCCTCCAGATGACATAAAGGAATTGAGACAGTTAATCAAAGATGTGCAAACAAATGTCCTTAATAAATCCAATGAGATGGCTAAAGAGATTAATGATATTAAGAAGACATTGGATAAGCACAAAGAAAAATTTGAAAACATACATAGAAAAAGAGCAGATCTTATAGGAATGAAAGGCACAATAAATGAAATTAAAAACACACTGGAATCATATAACAGCAGAATTGAGGAGACAGAAGAAAGGATTGGTTCACTTGAGGACATGGCTTCCAAAAGCAAACATACAAAAGAACAAATGAAGAAAAGAATGGAAAAAATTGAGCAAGGTCTCAGGGAACTAAACAACAGCAAGAGATGTGCAAAGATGTTTCATGGGTGTCCCAGAATGAGAAGAGAAGGGAAAAGGGGCAGAAGGAATATTTGAAGAAGTAATGGTAGTAAACTTCCCAACTCTATAAAAGGATGTAGATATCTGTGTCCAAGAAGCACAATATGCTCCCTTCTGAATATATCCAAATAGACCAACTATGAGACACATACCAATCAGAATGTCAAATGCCAAAGCTACAGAGAGAATTCTGAGAGCAGCAAGAGAAAAACAATGCGTAACATATAATGAATATCCATTAAAATTAAGTGCCAATTTCTCATCAGAAACCATGGAGGCAAGAAGGTAGTGTATGATATATTTAAGATACTGGAAGAGAAAACTTGCAGTCAAGAATCTTATAACCAACAAGATTGTCTTTCAAAAATAAGTGTGAGTTTATAATATTCACAGAAAAACAGAAACTGAGAGAGTTTATAACAAAGAGACTGGCTTTACAGAAAATTCTAAAAGGTATGCTGCAGTCAAAAGAAAAGACAGGAAAGAAAGGCTTGGAAGAGGGTCTAGAAATAAAGATTATATCAGTAAAAGTAACTAAAAATTAAAAATAGTGGTGAAAATAAAATATGATAGATAAAACCTAAAGGTCAAAATGTGTGAAATAAAAACTGCCTTTACAGTAGTAACATTCAATGTTAATGGATTAAACTACCCAATCAAAAGATACAGACTGGTGAAATAGATAAGAAAATATGAGCCATCTATATGCTGTCTGCAAGAAATTCAACTTAGACCCAAGGTTACTAATAGATTAAAAGTGAAAGGCTGGAAAAAGATATTCCATACATGCAGTAACCAAAAAAAAAAAAGCTGGAATAGCTATACCTGTATTAGATGAAACAGACTTTAAATGACACTAACAATGCTCAATCTGAGGACAAAGTCAGGAAAAAATTCGATTTACAATAGTGACTAAAAGATTCAAATATTTAGGAATAAACTTAACCAAGGATGTTGTATTAGTCAGCCAAAAGGGTGCTGATGCAAAGTACCAAAAATCTTTTGGCTTTTATAAAGGGTGTTTATTTGGGGTCGAAGCTTACAGTCACAAGGCCATAAGGTTTAGTTACTTCCCTTACCAAAGTCTGTTGCCACATGTTGGAGCAAGATGGCTGCTGGTCTCTGCAAGGGCTCATCCTTCTTCTTCCTAAGGCTCCGTGGTCCCAGCTCCTTCCTTTCTAGGCTCTGTGGGCCCAGCTTCTTCTTATCTCAGCTCTAGGCTGGCATAAGCTTTGTCCCTCTCACTGGGGCTTCTTTCTTTCTGGGCTCAGCTGCCATGCTTTCTTCACAAGGTCAGCCATAGACTATCAGGTTCATCTCTTCCCAGGGCCTCTGCTGTGTCGAATGGAGCCTTCTCTCTTTCCTCGTGTATCTGCTTTCCTGTGTATTTATTTCCTGGGGATCCAGCATCAAAACTCAAATCCCCTCCTGTGCCGTGTCATTTTCTCTTTGAGTCCCTACCCACCAAGGTGGCAGGGACTCAATGTCCTACATTTGTGGCCGAATCAAAACCCCAATCATAATTTAATCAAGTAAAAGTGAAACCTCTGAACCTAAGACAATCTAATAGTCCCAGGGGAACAGACCAGTTTACAAACATAATCCAATATCTATTTTTGGAATTCATAAACAATATCAAAATGCTACTTCTCCACCCTCTGAATTCCAAAAAGACATTACCCTTGGGGAATATGCTCCACCCTCTCTGTACCCTGGGGTGACAAAAGTCTCCCTGAACAAGCAGGTGGGAACATCCACCCTCTTCAACTGGTAGGGCAAATTTACCCTCTCTGTACACATAGTTGGGGTTCCTCTCTTGGCCCAAGGAAATGTCTTAATTCCAGATTTCAGCTTCCATGGTTTTCTTCTTAAAGCCATTTTCCCTTCCAAATCTCCCATTGATGTCCCTGTAGTCCAGGATGACAGTGGTTTTGTTCATACTGCTGTCTCAAAAAGCTTGTTGGTTTAGCATGCAGGAAGCAGGAGTCCAAGCCATCAGACAGTAAGACTTTCCACAAGTCTTCCCTGGATAACTGCATTTTCAATCCTGATTTACAAGTTCCAAGCTTAGTTAAAATATCAAATGGGGCACTATCGTCTGGGGACTTGATTTCCAGAGGCTTGGAATTTCTGGAATCAGTTTCTGTTTTCTTTGT